>RJWM01011547.1:35548-59620 GCA_004363535.1 Dasyprocta punctata
TTTGCCTGGCTACCGATGACGCTAGCCAATGGGAAAGCACCCCCGTCTGCCTTGTGATTGGACATTAGGACAGTATATAGGATAGTTCCCACCCAGGGAGGGAGTAGAAGCACGGAAGGAGCCGTTTCGGACGGACGCATGTGAGGCTTCTCGGGGCGTATCTCACCGGGGACGATTAAAAGCCTGCCTACCACTGCCATTGTGTTGTGTGTCTTCCTGCCGGCCGGGACAGGCGCGCGACAGGTGACTGCATTTCGTATTTTATTTTTTATTTAAATTATGCTTAAGTCAAGTTTCTCCTTGTAAATAGCTTTCATATTTTCTAGAAAGCTCAATTCTTATCATCTATTTAAGCTAGCCATACAACCATCCATCCATCCATCCATCCTCTATCTGTCTACCATCTGTCTACCTTTGTTCTGGTGAAACCAGCTTCCTAGATTGAATTTCAGACTGGCACCCCCTGGATGCTCTTCCTGGATAGATCTTTGTGCCATCTTAACCTGAGGTGTAAGTTTTGTCTCCAAAGACTGTGTTTCTGTATCTGTGCCTGTTGTCATTTCTTTCTGTTTTTTCTGGTCCTGCTCCCTCAAAAGTGTAGAAGGAGATTAAACTGCAGAGCTAATTTTACCATGGTGTGAAGCATATTCTAGGTCTGCATTATGCAACTGATCCTCATTATTCACAAGTTCCGTATTTGTTGACTTGCCTAGTCACCTAAATTTATTTGCAGCCCCCTGATGAACCCCTGAGGCAATATCATGCTCATTCTTGGGCAAGTAAAGGGTGACAGCAATTTTAAGCTGCCTGATATGCATGTCCCAGCTGAGGGCAAACAAATAGACAACTTACCGTCTTTGATTTGCTCCCACATTAGAAACACAGGTCCTTTTTGCAGTCTCTTCAGTGTCGTATTTCCCACGTTTCTGTGATTTACTGTGAAGTGGCCCCTACGTATGGTTCTGAAGTGCTGGTTAGGATTCCTAAGTGCATGAAAGCTATGATGCATCTCGTGGAGGAAATGCACGAGCTAAGCAAGCCTTATTCAGACATGAGTCATCATGCTGCTGGCCGTGAACTCAGCCTATAAATCAGCAGCCTGTATTAAAAAAAGTGTCTTTAAACAGAAACACATAGAAACAGGTTAGGTATTGCTTGATTGATGATAATACTGTGACTAGATGCTTGCAAGGACCTAAACCTACATTTCCTCTAGGAGCAATGGCTTAGCATTGGCTAGCTCATTGCTCACAGTTACTTGTTATATGAATAATGAGAATGGACTACATTTATGCAACTAGCAACCTCATTATTCAAATTAGTTGAATGACATTTAATTGTGGATCAGGTTCTAACTAGCCTTCTTCTCTATTTTCACTTCCTTGAGTCCCTGACCCTTGGAGTCCTTTGGTTCTTTTCCCCACTGGTGTTAGAACTGTCTCTGTAGCACTTTGGTAAATGAGGAAACAAGATTCTTTCTTTCTCATCTTAGCCTTTGCTGAAAGCAGAGACTCTCCTGGGGCACCTCACACCTGCATTGGGTGAAATCTCCCTGGGGATTTGTGGCGGTGCCCGCCTCCGCCTCCCCTCCCGCAGACAGAGGTCCTTGTCCTCCCTCCACTCCGCCGGGTCTCTTTATCTTTTGAAACTATTAGTTTCTTCTCTCAGTCATATTATCACCATAAATCATGATGTCTGTCTTCCCATTTCTCATGCTTCTTAGTGTATTTTTCTGATTTTCCTCTTTTTATCACTTAGCCTTTTCCCTTAAAACTCACACAGGTTATATAGGCACACACACACACACACACACACACACATATATATATAATTTTGATTGAGAATTTACAGATGAAGTCTAAGATAAGATTCTCATGTTGGGGATATTTCCTGTTCTTCTTTCCTAGATGAATTCTGCTTTGTTTTCCTTTTTTGTAGCTGTAGGAGATCTCCAGTGTGTCTGCTACACCTTCTGTAGGCCAGGACTGGTCACCTGGTATCAACAGAATGTTAAAAGTTTATGCCTTTAGAGCCTTTTCTAGAGTTTTAAACCAGCTCATGAAAATTAGGGTCATTATGTGATAATGTTCAAGTGAACACTTTGAGGTTCTCTGAGTGCCCTGTATATGGTTTTTTCTAGGTGGGTAGGGAATCAGTTTTACAATGTGTATATTTAAAACATTATACCCTCTTTTTCTTCTACTGGGAATCTACTTACATTAGAGATTTGCCTTTTTGGGATGGTCACATGACTTGAGAACTTGTTTTTAAAAGTTCTGCTTTCTGTTTGTTTCAGTTTTGAAAATTTGTTTACTTACCTTACCTTTAACTCTTTATTATGTCTGCTGATATGACTAAAAAATAAATTCCTATTCTCTTATACTGGATTTTTCATTTCTATCCATTTGTCTTCTTTGTACAGTTTCAGTCTCTGTTAAAAATCCTCATTCAGGGTGAATTTTCCATCTTTTTCACTACTTGCTTAAACATGCAATTATGATTTTTTATTGACACTGTTGGACAGTTCCAGTAGCTGAGTCATCTCTGGGTCTGCTTCTGTTGTTTAATCTCTTGACAGGAGTTCTTTCTGTTAACTCTTTCTTTTCTTTTCTTTTCTTTTTTTTTTTTTTTTTTTTTTTTTTTTTTTTTTTTTTTTTTTTTTTTTTTTGAGGCTTTTTTCTTTTTTAACAGCATAGACTGAGATAAATAGAACTTGCTCTTGGAAGTAGTCTCTCTTTTATCAGGCTGTTGGTGTTGCAGGGTTGAACCAATCTACTCAATAGTTAGACCCTCCAACTCTTTTTATGAATTTCGTTCTTTGTGGCTGGCTTAAAAATGGTCCCTGGAACTTGTATGTGTTATCTTTTTGGAAAAAGTGTCTTTGATTTTGAGATGGAGAGATTATTCTAGATTGTCTGAATGCAATCACAAGTAGCCTTGGAGAGGTGCAGAGGGAGGTTAGACACACAGAGCAGCAGGCGATACAAACAGGTGCAGGAGGCGCTGGAGTGACGAGCTCTCCCCGAGCATGAAGGCCACCGCGGGAAGCTGGAAGGAGGCAGCAGTCGAGTCTCCACTAGAGCATCCAGGGGAGGCACAACCCTGCTCTCACCTTCATTTGGGCCCAGGGAAAAATTCCTGTTGTTTAAGCCGTGAAGACTTTCTTACAGTGACCATAGGAGAGTAACACGTTTATCTCAGTCTTGTCTTAATAGAGGGAATTTTAACTTGCTGTCATTTTATAATTTGAAGGCTTATGTGATAAAAATCAGTTATAGGAAGCATTTTTTACTATGATTATATACTCACAATGGTCACCTAATTTTTTTCAGCATTACTCAATTTACTTTAACTTTTTGGTAATAAAAAAGGAAAATTATGTTTGGCTTGAGATTTCATTATAAAATTCACAGATTAGTTGTATAACTAACTGGTTTTTGGAACATTTTTGGGAAGCTTTTTCTCATTAACCTCGACATGAGTTTATGCATGCTGACTCTTTGTATATTTGGGCTCCCAGAAGAAAATGGCGTGGAGGGTCTCACCGGCCCACCGTTGGTCTCCAGACACCTTGACACTCCTGGGCGCCCCAGGCCCTTTTTACCTTCTCAGGTTATCTTCCAGTCCATTCACAAGATCTCCTTAAGGGGACACAAGACAAAGTTTTGGTTTTGCAGTAAGTAAAATGAAGATAAAAGAATAAATTAAAATTGCTAGAATGTATTATCTTTTTAGCCACACAATACATTTTTTATATATTCACTCTTCCAGTTTTACTGTGGATATTGTGCTATATTTCTGTTCTTTTAATCTTGCCTTATTATTCACTTTGCATAGTTTTTACCATCTTCTTCCACATTCTATAAATAATTTCATTGTACCAATTGTTTATCTATCTCCTCCAATTAGAATATAAGTTTCAAGAAGGTAGTGGTTAAAAATCACAGTATCTACAGTCAGAACATTTGGGCTCCATCCGGCCTGTAGCACTTATTAGCTCAGTAAGAATCTACTTGGAGGAGTTCATTTATCTTTATGGTTCTTGGGTTTCTGAGTTCTACCAAGGAACATAATACTACTGTATCCTCAAAGAGTTATTGTGAAGAGTAAAGGCTAAAGCACACAAAGCACACGTATATTTGCTGCTATTGCTATTACTTTACTATTGTTTTGTTGTGATCCAATAAGACATGTAACAGAGTTTATCACTCAAATCATATAAGTTCAATAGCATTAATAATAATATTTTGAAGCTATTATCATTACCTTTAGTCTTTGAACTGCCTTGTATTTCTTTGGGCTTCCTGTGCTGTGGATTTAATTATAGTCATTGTGCTCAAAGACAGGTCCTGCTGATGCTGGATGTGATCAGATTTTCCCATGATTCTTAGATGGTATATATGTCCTTTATTGTTCCATACATTTGCAAGTTTTTTTCAAGTTATTTGCCTGTACTTAGCTCTTGACAAGTGCTTTCCCAATAATATTATAGGAACATTGGCACACATTTTATTTCTGACCTTGTGCCCAATAAGCACATCCACTGTAAGTATGTGTGAGATTCTTGCCCCTTCATCTTTTTTTTTTTTTTTTTTTTTCGCGGCACTGGGGATTGAACTCACAACCTTGCGCTTGCCAGGGCAGGCGCTTAAGCCGCTGAGCCAAACTCCCCAGCCCTGGTTTTTTGAGGCAGGGTTGCACTATGTAGCTCAGGCCAGCCTTGCGCTCGCGTTGTAGCCCAAGCCGGCCTCGAACTCACAATGCTCCACCTACCTCAGCCTCCCAAGTGCTGGGATTAAAGGCGTGCGCCACCACGCCTGACGCCCCTTCATCTTGATGATAACAAGTCATGGAAGAGGAATATCTAGTTTTATAAGCCTAAAATAGAGACTTAATTGCGCCATGAAAGTAAAGATTTGATTACAGAGATTAGAAGAGTGGAAATTGGGTTTTACAATAATTGAGTAACTATTAAGAATACTTCAAACACCTTGAAAGAATCCTTAAAATATCAAGGTTTAAAACAAGACCTAGATAGGGGATGAGGACTTTTCCTAAGGAAAAAAAAATGCTTACTCACTTAATTAAGCAACTTTAAAAAATTGTCGGTACAACTGTTTAAATACAGCCTCTTGGGGCTCTAAAAGGACAAATTACTTTGAAACATTCATGCTAAGGGCCAAGAAGAAATGAAGGTGGTGTTTCTCAATAATCATGTTTGGATTATATTCAAAATGCAATTCTAATCACTTCAGAATTTAAAAAGGTTAATGGTCTATTAGTGACCTTTCATGAAAGCTTTTCAAGAGGTTAGATTTGTTGGGAAACATTTATTAAGTGAAGTTTTTGCAATGCAAGTTTTATAGCCTTTATTTCTGAGAACATCAGTGGTAATGGGAAGGCACTTGATGTGCAGTAATCTGGATTTGAGTTTTAAAAAGGGAGTATGTGCAGGCTGGAAGGACATTTTCACACATGCATTTTAGTTGTCACTTTAGTATACTGGTGTAACACATAAACAAAGATGCATTAGGGCGGAAGAACGTAGCTTCCGACGGGAAAACAAATGAGTCATTAGGCCTTTGGGGGAGTTCAAGAAGCAGTTGTCCAAGGATTCACAGAGAACTAGTGGCCAAGCATGCCTGGAACCCAGGTCACCTGAGTGTGGTCAGTGGCCTTTCCTGTTCCCTACACCCCTCTTACTGCTCCTCAAGACACTGGGCGCCCGGGCTCATCTGTGAAGGCATTGTTCCTTCCTTTCTACCCTGCAGTTGGCCAACTAAGCAACTTTAAAAGATTGGCAGTACAACTGCTGGAACACAACCTCTCAGGGTTCCAGAAGGACAAATTACCATGGAAAATTAGTGCTAAGGTTAAGAAGGAATGAAGGTGTTTCTCAACAATCACGTCTGGGTTATAGTCACAATGCAAATCTAATCACTTCAGAATTTTAGGAAGGTTGATGGCCTCCTAGTGACCTTTCAGGGAAGCGCTACAAGTGGTCAGGTCCTTCAGCCTGCAGTGCTTTGGGGCGACTCCTGCCTCGAATACGAGCTTCCCCGTGGGGGCGTTTGTGCAGCGGAGCGCACCGGGGGAGGAAGGCGCCCGGCTCCTTCTCTGTGCTCCTCCGTGCACTCGGCTGTCTCGATCCGTGAGCTTCAAGCTGTGAGTGCTTCCCCGCGCCAAGATGCTGTTGATCATTCCACAACGCCGGCGCTCCAAGCTGCCCTTCAGGGAAGCTCGGCAATTGTGTTGATGAGGAGCCCCGGATGCAAAATTTTAATTGAAAATGGTGATTTTTGATTAAAGTACACAATACGCACCATTCTCATGATTTGGACCTCCAACACCATCCCAGATTATTTGTTGTCAGTTATGAGTGCATGATTCCATCCCTGCCTCGCAGGCCAGACGGCGGCGTGGGTTGAAGGTGGCCAGGGTCTGCGGGAGTCTGCTCCAAAAGTCAGGTGTGGTTTGTGTTTCTGCCCCACACCCCATGATTAGAGCCGAGGTTCAAGTGGGCAGGGGTTATGTGAGAGGAACGATGTGTTGTCACAACCGGGAAGAATTAAACGATTTAGAAATGTGAAGCAGAGATGCAAAATAGGAGCTCACATCCTCAGTGTTGTTGGCTGAACATTCAAAGGCAAGCCCAGACCCATTCAGAATTACGAAGGAGGGAGGGTTCGGTCTCTGCTCTGCTTCCCCATCCTGGCCTGTATTTTTGTTCCTTCCCACCCTCTCTTATTTGTCCAAGGCCCTGGCATTAAGGAGCTTCTTATTTTAACTCTTTGTAGGGTAAAGGATTTCAAGAAAATTTTGGTCCGTTACAGAACATATTCAACAACCTTAGCACCTACGACATGTTCTGCTTAAGGCTGTCATTTTTTGAAGATGAAACTTTCCTTTTATTTTTCCTAGCTTCTAATTCCAAGAAGAGGAGGAAAAGACATCTTGAAACATAGAAAAACAGATGAAATTAGCAAAGGAAGTGAATTTTGCCCTGACAAAAAGGTACACTTAAATATATTTAAAACGAAAATTTAGGGCTGGGGATTTGGCTCAGCGGTGTAAGCGCCTGCCTGGCAAGTGCAAGGTCATGAGTTCGATCCCTGGTACAAAAAACAAACGAACAAAAAGAAAGTTTGCATTTGTAAAATTGGAAGCCAGCAATTAGGTAAATTAATTAAAATACTTTAAGCATAGTTGTAAGCATTAGGTGCCTTGGGATAGAAATATAACAGGGATAGATTGAGAGCTTTCCTCTACTTTTAAAGTGACCTGTAATAGTTTTTAGATAGATTAGATAATGACATCAGTATTTTAAGCATCCAAAACATTAGCATGAATTTTATCTGCTCTGTCCTTGCTTGATACTAGAGAGTGAAGTAGCTAAAAGAAATGCTTAAAAACAGAGAGAAAGTAAGATTCACGGTGTGATTCTCCATAAAACCACCTGCTCCAAATAACTCAAGTTGTTGCCATAGACAGGAACTATAAATGGCCATGCAGCAATTTTCTCAGTAAAGCTAAAAGCTCTCTCAAGGATTTTCCCCCTTAAATATAGAAGCTCTTTTTGCAAGATCAGTTAAAAATTAATTATCACTCATGAAAAAGTTCATATTTAAGAAAAGTCATTCATTTGGATTAGTAAAATTTCTTTTACCGACTCAATTGGTAGATAGTTGCCCATTTTCTGTGCTGTTCTAAAACAAATACTTTAAACATGTCAATTAGATACATCTTTATATATTATACTCAGTCTATCTCTCTTTAACAAAGGAAGCGTAATTAAGATTCCATCAAAGTGGTAAATGGAGATGATTATCTGTCGTCAATCTTATGTACCCGTGCCTGCCACTCTTTATTCTGGTTCCTGTTGCATCATGCCTTGGAGAGACAATTTCTTTAGATTTCTCTTCATGTCTGCCTTGTTGAGTGGCTTCCGGGACAATATATTCTTGAGTGCCTTCTGGGGGCCCCCAATTAAGTGCCATTAGGCAATGAGAGTGTTTTGGTCACTAGACTATTCCCTAAAGTCATTAAAGCCTGCAGACCTCAAATTAGAAGCTACTGGTGCAACTTAATGAAAAGAATAGCAAATTGAATTTAGGTGATAAACCTATGTTTGCAATTTATGGGTGTAGTTTCTTTCAGTTGTCTATTTTCAGGAATGGCGGGTTACCCCTCCTTTGAGTGCTTGGCCGTTTCTGATGGGGTGGGACCTGGCTTTCTGGCACGTAGTAGACACTGAACACGGTGCTTGATCTTAAAGTCAACCCAGGATGCTTCTGATCTCTTTCTCCACCATTTGCCCACTGTGCACTTAGCCAACAACACATTCTTTCAATACTAAGCAAGTAAAAGATAATTATACTTATCTCAAAACTTTATGTAGTCTTGCATAGAGAAGTTACGGTTTAGATCTAAAATGTCTCCCAAAGCCTTCTGTGTTGGGAGGTTGGAATCCTGGAAGGTGATTGGTTCCTGGGGCGGCATACTCATCGGTGGGTGAGCCCACGGTGAACTGATGGCAACGGATGAGGAGGGGCGGGTCACCCGTGGTGGGACCTGGGAGGCTGCGTCTCCCTCTGCAGCTCCCCCTTCTCTCCCTGCTTCCAAGCCGCCAAGATGCGAGCAGCTCTCCTCTGCCCAGCCACCTCCACCACGCCACTTCTGCCTCGGAGCCAGCTGACCAAGGACTGCCAACACCTGCAGAGGGTTTAGGCACTCTCCCGGTGGCCCTGGAAACACGAGCTAGGGCTAGGTTTGGAGGAGTGAGTCCAGGGCCACGTGGAACTCCTAGTAACAACAGCCAAATATAATTTCAGCCCCAGAGGTGGGTCTTTCTTGACCAAATGCCCTGGTGGCATGGTCAGAAGTGATGTCTGCAGGTGCTTATCCATGGTACCCTAGGGCAGGGCTCCTCAACCAGTACCAGTCCCTGGTCTGTTAGGAACAGGGCTACAGAACAAGAGGTGAGCTATGAGGGAGTGAGTGAAGCTTCATCTGTGTTCACAGCAGCTCCTTATTACTCAAATTACTGCCTAAACTCTTCCGATTGTCGGATCGGCATGGCATTAGAGCCTCATAGGAGCTTGAATTCTGCTCCGAAGAGTGTGCACAAGGAATCTAGGCTGTCACTCTTTTGAGAATCTAATGCCTGATGATCTCAGGTGAAGCTGAGGTGGTGATGCTAGCACTGGGGAGTGTAATTATTATGTATTGCACACATATACTAATTTAAAAAGAGAATCTAAAAATATCTTCCCACCCCAGTCCATGGGAAAATTATCTCCCATGAAACCAGCCTCTCACGCTAAAAAAATCTGGGACTCCTGCCTTGAGGAGTGGGTAGGTTCTGATTTTCTAGTGCCTTTTCTTTCACAATGGCAAGAGTGCGAGTCCAGAGTGCCCTTGTAATGGCAGGCTGAAAAATTCTAGATTCAAGACACTTTCTCCTAGAACTAAGCAAACTCCAATGGGGACCTGTTTTTAGAGGATATGTGGCGTTGGTAAGACCTCTTTAAAACGAATCTTTATACCTCTAAGGGAATTATTTCTCACCAGGATGACCCAAAGCATGTCAGCACACATTCTCTTTGGTCTAAAATACCCCCGACCTTTTGATACTTTGGAGAATGGATTAATTTTTTAATGTGTTCTTATGATAGTTAACTAGTGTGTCAACTTGAGTAGAAAACACCCAACTAAATTGGATCAGCACAGTTCTGAGTGTGGCCAAGGGGGTTTGCTGAAGACAGCAGGCCCACCTCAGGGGAACAGCAGCAGGGGAAAGGTAGCTTCTGTTTTCTCAGAGGTGCTTCAGACTTAGACTTCGCCTTGGAGGCCATCTCCTGCCTCCAGCACAGACCCTTCATCCTCCCGCCGCAGGCAGTCCGGCCCCCGACCTGGACTCAGGGCTCACCACAGCGGGCTCCAGGCCTTCCACTGGACCCTTTGGAGCCCCAGTGTGCAGACACCCTTTAGCATTCTTCCACGTCCGACCTGGGCGCCACCGTAAGCCAGTCTTATCAATTCTTATGTATGTGTGTATCTTGCATTAAATCCATTTCTCTAGTAAGTACTGACTCATACAGTCCTGAATGTGCTTTGGTTTGTAACTGAGGCCAACCTCCGTGTCTCTGTGGTCTGCGCAGGAAGCATGCACTCTTTATTCTGTCTTGCTTTGGGCTATGGGACAGAAACACACTGACATATGGGAGTGTATGAGGTAAGAAAAGGAGCAGGCTCTTTCAGCCAGATCTCTCTCCCAAATAAATAAAAGGACGTGTTTTTTTTAAGGTGACAGGGTCTTGCCCAGGCTGGTCTTGAACTTGCGAGCACGTGTTCTTCCTGCTTTAACCTCCCAAAGGGCTGGGGCAACAGGCATGTCCTACTGCTCCTGGGTCTAGATGTTATCTCTCTTCATCTAATAACTAGCTTTGGCAGCATCTAGGGTGGGCTGACGTGCAGGTTTCTGTAGTTACTGCTGAGTCTCCGCAGCAGGGACTGGAGAAACTGCTTCCGAACGCGAGATCCTGTCCGATTTCTGTCCAGGCTGCAGAACCAGTTTATAATTTTTAAAAGTAACGAAATGTCAGGATAGTTTTAGATTTGTAAAAGAATTGCAGGGATGTCGAGACAGACCCTACAGAGCCCATCCCTCACTGTTTCTCTTATCCACCGCTTTATTAGGAGGGCATATTTGTAACAAGTAACGAAGCAGCACTGGTTCTTGATTATTCACGACTTCCCTCTTACACTCACATTTTCTCTATTTTTACCTGCTACGGTCTGAAGTTTTGTGTCTGGGCTTGTTTACCTTTTGTCGCATCAGGAGGGGGGCTGGGGATTTAGAGGCGCCCCAGGACCCCACCACCCATTCCTCTGCTCCGTGTCCTCAGGCCAAGGTCCCTCTGGCAGAGTGAGGGACCCACAGATGAGCGCAGGGCAGAGCAGAGGCTTAGTCATGAGGTGGCAAAGGCGGCGTGAAAGCTGCCAAGCAGCAAGTAACAGGGTGGGGAGGGCTCCGAGGAGCTTCTCAGCCTGGGCTCTTCGCTCTGCCCGCTGCTGGAGGGGTTCTAGGCCGGTCAGGGCCTTGGCCCTTGCTGCTGAGATGAGCCATTGCTAGGGTAAGCTGTGGGCCGTGGTTCCAGGGGCTTCCCAGTGCATGCGTGCAAGCAGGTCTCCAGGGATAACTGCTCCACACCTGCAAAGGTTTCGCAGAGGGCCAATTCCAGTCACCAGGTGGTCACTCCTGTGGCCGTCTGCCTTGCTAACCCTGCCGCCCTGGCCATGCCCCACCCCTGCTCTCTCCCCGCCTCACTGCTGCTACATTTCCTACCACCGGGAAGGGGCGGTCTCTGAAGCGGAGGAAACTGCCTCAGACTGCAAGCGTGCTAGCGCCTTGATCTGGGCCTTCTCGGGCCTCCGGCACTGTGGGAAAAGAAATTTCTGTTCTCTCTGAATGACTCGGTCTTTGGGATTCTGTTACAGCAGCAGAAGTGAATGAAGACCCTGGCATTTTCCTCGTGATTAGGTTGAGACTGAGGGGTTGGTGGCCACCCAGGCCAAGTGCCGTTCTCATCACCTCACGTCGAGGGTGCGTGCAGCCAGCAGGATTTATCACCGCGGACTTAGCCTCATTCCCCTGGCTCAGGCTGTGTTCGACAGTTTTCTCCACTGTAAGATTCCCCATTTTTCCTCCTTTTCATATTGCGCCGTTTGTGAGGGACCCACCATAAATGGCTCATTCTTCAGAACCGCAGCCATTTTCCAACTCCAGGAGGGTGGAGTGTCCGGGTCAACTGTTTGAGGTTCTGCATAGGAAATTCGTTTGTTCTCCCCATTTATATTAGTGAGGACTTGTGGATATTAGCTGGTCACTTTGTGCTAGAATTCAACACTACTTTATTTGTTTTCTTGCTCAAAACTGGTCTGGCTTTGGCCATTGGATGCTCCTGTGTCCCGTGTCCTGCCTTCCTTTGACGTGCACCTGCCTCTGTGCTTTTCTCTTTTTTTATTTAAACCACTTCCTTATTTTCTAGCATTGGAAGATGCCCAGGCTCATTTTATACGTGTCCTCCCCATTCTGGCATCTGCCATTTTTCTAAGGGTCCCTACTCAGGTGAGGTTTTAAAGAAGTAATTCATCCCTTGCAATTGATATATACAGTTAGGTTAATGCTCTTTACTTGCTTGGCATTGACACATTTAAATTCTTTTTTTCAAGAAAGAGAAGCTCATTTATAACTAGGATAAAGGACCTCCATTCGGCCAAAGTCCAGCATCAACAATATCGACTTGCGGTCAATCTTCTCTTCACTGTGGCCCATTATTCTTACATACCAATGTCATGTTATTTCATCTATAGACATTGTACAACGTATCTCCAGTACCAAACAAAACAAAATAAAACAAAACGAAGGAACAGAAAACCCCCTTGATTTTCTTGTAAAATACCCAGGCTCATTTTGGCTGTAGTGCTATTAAAGTTCACAAGGAAGCTTGTCTTTTGGGGAGGTGAGTTTCAGGAGCTTTTCTCGCTCTCTGCCGCATGGCCTGCTCTGCGGGGTGCTCTGGGCTTTAAGCTCCACGGAGAGGTGTGGTGGGTGTGGATCCAGGTGACTTGAAGGCTTATGCGCGCCTGAGAGAGGACATCAGCAGAAAGAGTTACCCGCTTTTCTAGAGCGAGGTTTCTTGACATGCCTGTCCTCCTGTGGAGTGGTGGGAAAGAAATATATGGTCTCTCTTTGCAGACAGGCAAACAGAAGATGAAAGAGGTGACTACTTGCCCCAGGTTCTTAGTAGCGAAGCTGGAAAGAGAATGTCAGAAAGATCCAGCCCAGCCTTTGTTAATGGATTCACTCCAATACCCAGGCCCTGCTGGTTCTTTAATTTCCCCCAAACCATGTCCTTAAATGAGGCCTATTTCAGGCAGAGACACTAATCCAGCCCTGAGGTGGAATAATTCTTCCTCAGCGTCCTTCTTTGATGTGTAGCTGATATGGAACCGAATGCCAACATATGTTTGTACAAATATATCAGCGAATGTAAGCAGCCGGCTGCTAATTACTACACTCTGAGCCTCCTGTGAAGTCTGAGCTAGGCCTGAGGGAACCGGAACCTAAGAAAATTTTGTATCTATCCATATACACGCACATATATACACACACGTACACACATATGCACACACGTACACACACATACATACATACACACATATGCACACACGTACACACATACATACACACATACACACATACGCACACACGCACACACATACATACACACATACACACATGCACACACGTACACACACATACATACACACATACACACATATGCACACACGTACACACATACATACACACATATGCACACACGTACACACACATACATACACAGATACACAAACGTACACACATACACACGTACACACATATACACATACACACATATGCACACATACATACACACATACACACGTACATGCATATACATATACACATACACATATGCATACACACATACATACGCACACATACATATACACACATGCACACATGCACACATATACACACATACACACATTCTTACACGCATATGCACATATACACACATACACACATACACATACACACTTATACACACGTACACACATATACACATGTACACATACACACGTTTTTAAATGTTAGCAAAAACGAGTTAACTTTGTGATTGAAACTGGAAAGCACTCAAGAATTATATGTCCTCTCAAATCCTTGGCAATAATGTGTTTACTTAAGGAATTCAGGTCAGACAGTCATTAGAAAAGAATGAAGTGTTTTGGACACTTTTAAATTGAAAAAGAGCAGCTTAAATTTAAAACCCAGAACTGCTCTAATATTTTAAACATAAAAATATGAATGATAAAATTTGAATACTCTCTATACAAAGACACGAAAAACAAAACAGAAAAGCCCAGTGACACAGACCAGAGGTCACATGTTAAAGATCACTCCTGCACGGTAGGACGCAGAGCGAGGGCCCAAGGCCACTGCAGGCTGTGGGAACCGCGGCGGGCTGTGCCCCACGCAGGTATTCAAATTCAAATCATCTTGGAGCCCTAGGCTGGCTTAGCATAATTGGGAAAGTCAGAGGGGCTTTTGTCCTGCTCATTGTTGTCCTCAACTTAAAGTTAAAAACGACGCTTTCATGTTTGCTACATATCTCAAATGAAAACCTTACTTTTTAACTTGAATTACATAACACATTTCTTTCACTGATTTTGCTGACGGGTTGCTTTCAGCAGACCAAATGGTATTTTCCCTTTTAGTGATGGTGCACAGAATGATCCTGCTGATCAACTTCTGAGTATCTCGGGTGGCGAACACAGAACTGCCACGCGGGTACCTCCCCGCTCAGGGCCGTGCGATGTCTGCGTTCTCCGCTGATGTGGACCCAGCCACCAGAACCGGCCTGGAAGCCAGCGGCAGGGCGGCTTCCTCTCCGCGATGGGCTGACTTCTGCAGGGAGCGGGAATAACGAGGATGCTTGAGCACTTCGTCTAAGAGGGAGGAACGTGCACCCTTTAGTTTGGGGGTCTCTCAATCTACACGTCTAGATTAAAATTTTTCTAATTTAACTTGGTTGGAATTGAAAATACTTGCTGTTTTATTTTAAGAGCAAAGTAGTTCAAATAACTTCCAGTAATTCATCAAATAGTCAGCTAAGTAATTTGATAAAAAAATTGTGATTTAGTTTATTAGGAGTTCTGTGTCAACGAGAAGAGGTTGATTTGCAATTTGTACTTGAGTGTCAGTATTTATATGGTTAGTTCTGTTTCCCTAGTGTACTTGAACGTTGAGTTTTCTCTTAAATGTTATCAATAATTTTCTGAATTTTTGCCATGTCTTTAAATTTTTGCCATGTCTTTAAATTTGCATTCCCCTGTAGGCAGAAATAATTATGTACTATTTCATACACAAATGTACTCGGTGAAGGCGGCAGTATGTGTAGATGTTATATGTACACCTCTGAGATCTTCATCCGGCTCTGTGACTTCTGTCTCCTCCGCACGGCTCAGCTGTTCTAGTTCACTCATTGCAACAATTCCTCAGCGTCGCAGAGCCCTGCAGCCCGTCCACCCTGCGTGTCTCGTCCCTCTGTCCTCCTTCCCTTTCTCGGTCCGTCACTCCTATCACTCCCTTGCTAAGGCCCTAAACTCCCCGCCTGTCTTTGCCTCCTTCATATTTGACTGACAAAAGCCCACTGCTGACCGGACCCGGGCTGTCCACCTCCTCTCCGCCTCCCTCCCACCAGCGGTCTGGGGATGGAGTCACATGGTAAGGCTGACGCACAACTTACACTCGCGACCTCACACTTCACAAGGACTCAGCCACAACCGAGACACATTTCGCCTTTTTTTCCTTCTTTTTGTTGGGTCAGTATTTATACATTGTAGCTCTGGTTTGAAAAACCAAGGAGCAAACAAAACCCAAACCAACCGGACATAGTTTACTTAGTTCCCGTAACTGCTGTGATCCTCCCTTCCCGAAGTCAGTTATTCAGAGGAGCAGAGGCGGGAGAGGCGGGGGAGGCCACAGGGCTGGAGAAACCTAGATGTGAAGTTTAACTCTCGGCACCTCAATATGAGAACCCACTGGGCAACTTTCGGGGGGTCTGGTATTCCCAAATCTCTGCGCTCTCCCGGGCTCCTCTTCATGCAACAGCAGCCTACTGGCTTCTATGATCGAGGGCGACGAATCCTCAGGCCCACGTAGCGAGTTCTGGGCCTCCGCCAGGGAGCAGCCGCATCTCTGGCACTGACCGCTGGCTCTGTGCACCGGGACCACTGGTCCGGCAGGTCCCCTGTGGCCCTCTGAGGCTCTGTGTCGCCTGTTTCTGCCATCTGTGTCTTGGCCACCCGTGCGGGTGCACACATCTCATGCACTGTGGTCCCTTTTTCGCTGCTACCGGATCTCTTCTGGTCATCAGCTCTCTCGGCACCTTTATACCCATTCGTCTTCCTCATCAGCTTTAAGAAACCAGTGCTGGTACACAGCTACTGGGACACGGTGCGTCCCCAGTGCGTCTGGGGCCTGTGCAGCTTCTGTGCACTTTCCAGAGCGGGCACAGACAGAGGTGACCCCACTGCTTGCTCCCGCGGGGCTGAGTAAGGCGGGCCTTTCTCCTTCCTGGATGGCAGGACGTGCCTCGTGCCCGCTCTTGAGTTTTCTCTCCTAATAATAAACTTGATAGTCAAACCCACCAGACTGGCTTTTGATATGCAGAGTTTAAGGAATCTAGAAAATACTCTTTCTTTTGACAAAGGTTGTTTTTACAATTTACTCTGCTGTTAGGGATTCAGCTGAGCAGCGATCGCTTGCTTTCCACTCCTGCTTGAGGGTCTATTCTCCAGCCCCGAGGCCCCTGACACCCCTCCTACTCCTCTGCAGATGGGAGCCGCCGAGCAGAGAGAAGGTCACGTCCGTGGAAATGCAAAAGAGCAAATCACATTAATACACCTCAAACATTGTTATCCTTGCTACACTCGTAAGTTTACTTTTCTCTTCTGCAGGATGACTGTTTTCTCTCTCTGCTTGCGCCTCGGAGCTCTCATTACTCTTCCCGCTCTTCCCACCCCATTCCCAGCAGACCTCCTCTCATCTATCACTGAGAAAAATGACAGTCATCGGAGGACTCTCGCTGCTTATGTCGTAACCGGCGTCTCCTTTTCTCTTGCAGACAAGATGGAAGAGGAGCCAGTTCTGTCGAAGTCCAGTTTTTCTTGAGATCCTAGTCCCTCTTGTCTTTTTAACACTTTAATCTTTCCTTTTACGCTTTACATAGTATTTGTCTTTCGAAAGGATTATTCTCAACAGAATAAAAATGTACTATCGTACTCCCTTGTGTGTGTTTGCTGTGTGTGTGGTATTGGGTTTGGAATCCAGGATTGTTATCCTTTTTTAATTTTTCACCTTGAGACAGAGCCTCACTAAGTAACTAAGTTGCTTGGGCTGGGCTCAGACTTGTGATTCTCCTGCCTCAGCCTCAAGTGCTGGGATTACAGGCTTGTGCCACCACACTTGGCAATATCCTTTATCTTGAAGGATAGAGTCCCACAACTCTACATCTCATCCCATCTTTAATCTATCGCTTCATCTCTCTTCCTCCTCCTTGGCCAATCCTTTAAAAAATAATCTATGTGTTGGTTACCCTTTCTCCCTCCCTGCTCAGTTCCAAAACCACTCAAATTTGGCTTGTGTCTCTACCTCTTCACTGAACTTTCTTGGGCCAAGTCCAGTGTTTATTTCTGTTCTCATCTTGCTCAGCTTTCCAGCTGCGTTCAGACCATGGGTCATTTCTTCCTGGGGGACAATATTTATATCACAGCCTCCCTAATGTCGCAGTCTTCTGGCTTTCATCTCGTCTCAGCAGCAGCGCGGTCTCACTCTGCTACCTCTTGCCCTGACTCCAGCTTGAAATATCGGCGACCTTCAGGGCGAGCCCCAGACCGCACTCCATTCTGATATTTTCCCCCAAGTTGATCTCATCTGAATTTGTCACTCTGAATACCATATGGACTACAATTTCCCATACTTGTATTTCTACCCTAGACTTCTTCTTTGAACTATAAAACTGAACTATTTAAGCTGTCTTCTCCATCTTTCCAGATGGGGAATCACAGTGATCTAAGCTTAGCAGTAGCTACATAATTCCTGAGCTCCAGCTCTTGCTTCTTGGTGAAACTCTTCAGTCTCCTGCGTCTCAGTAATTGAACTATCACATTTGATGTCCTGAATCTAGAAATTTGGTAGCCTTTCTCGATGCTCCGACTGCTTCTTTGCAGGCTCTTGCAGGTCTGTTTTCTTTTTCGTTCTCAAGTGATAAGTGGAGTCTCATCTCAGCATCTGTTCCCTTTTCATTTGAATATTTCTCTATCATCAATGGATCTCCTCAGACGTAGCCACCGTCATCATGACTTTCTGAATTCCATCTCTAACCCTGAATCAGCTTCCCAAGTCCCTGTATTTCAGGGCCAGGGACAGGAACCCTGGACCTTACTAATGCTAGGCAAGCACTCTACCATTGAACCCCGCCCGCTCAGTCCTATATTTAATTACTTTATTTTTGGTGTTTCATAGAAAACTCTTGAATTATCCTACCCAGAATGGATCCCACTCTGCTTTCCAAATAGCTGGTCCTTCCTTGTTTCTCATTCAGTGAGCAATGCTGGTGTCTAGCACAGAGTCACGAGCTGGAACCCTGGAAGACATTCTTTGTAAGTCTTCTTTTTATTCATATTGAGTCTTTGGAAAGTTTTGTCTCTTTCACTTCTAAAATATATCACAAATCCATCAACTTGTCTTTTCTCGGCTCACCTCGGAGCAGGTCTTTCTAATTTCTCCTCTGGATGGTTGCAGTACGATGCTCATTTTCATTTTCCTCCTTCCCACTCCATTTTTCAGGCAGCCAGAGGGATTCCTAAGACAGCAAATAAAGTCAAGCCATCCTCCTGTTTCCAGCCATTTATTTTATATGATACTTTATAAATCCTGCCGACGATTATAACCCCTTGCTGTAATTTATGCTCCCTGTGAGCAGGGTCGTATCTGCTCTTCTTTGTTTCTTATGCACCTTGCATAATTTATTAAGCATCATTTCATAATGATAATAGTAGACATATGAAGAAAAAACAACCAAAGAACTCAGTTCTCAACACAGATGTCTAATCACTACAAAGTCCAAAGTAATGCAGCTCAATTTTTTTTTTTACTAAAATGACATTTTAGTGAACATAGACTGAGAAGTTTTAGTAAAGAAGTCCAGTATGGAATTTCACTTTCAAGCTATGTTTTCTGTGGATTGTGAGTCTAGGCTCGGGAGTGGGCAGCTGTTCCTTACTGCTCCAAATGAGACTCTGCCTCCCTCAGACAAGGTCAAAAGCGCAGGCTGTTTGGAGAAATTCATATGCATGGAGCTCTAACCAGTTCAGACAGAAGTGGCAGGTATTCAAGAAGTGACTCGTGTCCTTTAGAGGCAGGAGGTGCACACGCTGTACTGCAGTGACTAAAACAGGTGGTAACGTCTACTTCTGTGAAATCGAATATGGCCGAGTCACTTGAAAGAAGCAAATTGTAATCTATTATCTAATCGTTCTCTCTCGCTAAATATATACATACACACACGTTTGTATACTAATTATATATTACCAGTTACTAGTAAAATAAGTCCCCTGAACACCTACTCCTAAAAAACACCACAGCGCATGTACAGATTACAATGCAATTTAAATACTTACGGGGAAATTAACAATGATTTTTGGACTTTTTTTTTTTTTTTTAGTTTCTCTCATTGGTTCTTCAGTCCTTTTTGGAGAAAAAGTCACCTGTATCTTCTTTCTGTAGATACTACCCCTGTATGTATAATTTGAATGCAATGTATCCCAAATTCCTTGCCAATGTGGAGAGCCGAGATTAGGCTTAAAAGTGAGAAGTTGGTAGCATAAAAAGAGACTAGTAAAAACACACAGGTCAGTGAAAAAACCATGTTAATTCTAGATAATTATAATGTGTCAACATATGTGCTTTAGCTAGAGTGGTAGCCAATGTGATCCTCAGATGGGTGTGGATAATGGGGAGACTGCGGCTGTGAGGAAGAAGGGGGTGTATGGGAACGGTGTGTGCCTTCTGCACATTTTTGCTGGAAACCAAAACTGCTCTAAAATACAAGGTTTCTCTCTCTCTCTCTCTCTCTCTCTCTCTTTCTTTCTTTCTCTCTTTCATTCATTCTTTCTTCTTCTCCTTCTCCTTCTCCCTCCTTCTTCTCCCCCTCCCTCTCTCTCCTCCTCTTCTTCCTCTTCTTCTTTTTCTTCATCATCATCATCATCATCATCATCATCATCATCTATCTCTTACCAATGCTTAGAATGGGGGTGGAACGGAGAATGAGAAATTTCCTGTCCGTTCTCTTTCTTGTCCCTCCTGCCATCCCTGCAAGTGCTCTCTGAGCTGTCCCGTGGTCACGTGGTGAGGGTGTGCACACCCAGGGAGGGAACACATCACTGCTGAAATGTGTGCATTGTGTGTATCTGGGCGGTCGGAGACACCAGTTAAAATGGCGACAGTTGTTTAACCTCAGAACCGAAGTCATATGGTCAGCTAGCGTGAACTAGAGAGTAACTTGGCAAATGCAAACATTTCATTTTTTCTCATGCAGATCATGCTGTGGATTTAGTGGCTGGTTGTGCAGGTAACCCTGGGTGGCTCGGGGGTGCCATCCTCTACACAGAGTCATGTAAAGGGGTCTTACCGGCCTACGAAAAGTTGTACATGCCATTAATTTTTATGTTAGTGTTTTATATTAGTATGTCAATAATTCACATACTAATTGTAAAAATAAGGCTCTTTATTGGGAGAACACCTATCTCAAGATGTCTCTTAATAAATATGCATCCTCTCAGCATCAATTAACTTCTCTGAATTTATCTCTGAAACACCAAGCCGCCGTTCAAAGAGAGATCTGGGTTCCAGCCGTTGTCCCACTTGCCACCGACTGTGAGACCTCAGGGAAAACAACCTCCTAACGCTGCATGGTCACTTTCCCATCGCTAGGAACAGCTGCACGAGAGGACACCTAAGAATGTCTCCACGTCTGAAATTTTATGTTTCATTTTTCAAATTTGGATGTTCAATGATTATGTGATATTTTCATGGGTGCACACCTATATTATACAACTGAGACAATGGTGTGCTCAATTAATGATAATCCCCAGGACTAATTTCAACAATTTGAAAAATGTAGGGCATTGATTGACTTCTTATTAACCTAAAAGAGACAGTGAGACTTCTGGAATCTCTTCATTAACCACAGAGATTAGTGTTTGTTATTAGAGAATCTGGCCCTTGATATGGTATCAATGTGTACAACCATAGCTGTAGAGTTACTGGTGAGATATGAAATTATTTCAAAACTCATGGAACTCCTCTGATGTAGTAGAAAGAATATTAAAATTAAAGCTGCATTTTCAATTTTAGCCTTACCTTTCAGTGGCTATATGACATTGGCTATGTGACTTAGTTTCTTTGGTGTTTAATTCCTTGCATCTTTAAAATAAAGTTAATATCTGTCTTACATACATTAAAAGATGAGGGGGTGAAAGTCGTTTTTAATAGAATTCCGTTGGAGAACTGCAAAATGCAAGCATCCTAAAGGTTGTACTTTATTTTTAATCTGCAGCAGAGGCAAGCTTTCTAACTGCTGGTTTTGGGAAGTGATCAACGGTTTAAGAACAACTCTTTGGGATGGAAACCTGTTGCACTAGTAGGAACTCAGGTACAAGCAGCATCATTTAATCATCCTTCTCCCCTGCTTCCTACCACATCCACCAGAGTAGGGAGACACCCGGGGAACAGCACACAGCGCTACTCTCTACAGCTCAGACACGAAGAGTAGCTTGAATCCCTGGGTTCAGGTTGCTGCATTACTGTGTCATCCTGGAAGTACAGATGTCTCCAGTAGTAAGTGTAACTTGCTTTTAAAATATTAATTGAATTTTGTCAGTTTTATTTCCCTACCAGAAGGTCATATATTTTAAAAAAGGATCTGATAACTTGGTCAGGGGTGTCAATACAGCACATGAATGAGCAGTGGGGAACGATCACCAGCCTGCCCAAGGGGAAGTCATCCAGGAATGAAGTCAGTACAACAGCTGATCGCATCCTTCATCAAACGCATGTAAATGAGCTCAGAAAGACCTCAGTTCCCCACGCTGCCGTGGGTGGTCTTCCCATTGCACGGGTAATTCCTGATGGAACAAAGGTTAATACACTTCTGTAATTTGGAATGTCCACGGAGTAAATCCTATCTTAGGAGGCTAGATGGCAGTTTTAAAATTTATAATGAATATTCCTTTGAAATAGTAAAGTCATTTTAATTAAATTTGCAGTTTTCACCTCTTTTTTAACCAGTAATACATATTCTAACTAATAGATTTTTAAGTCAGGAATAAAATGTCTAACAAATATTTAATATTATATCAGGTCAGCATGGCCTGGTATTATAGGAAGCAATGACAAAGTATTGATTAAGCAACTCTGGGTAGTGTGTTTCCTTCTGACATCTTTCAGTCACCCGCTTTTTCTCTTTTCTTATTTTTTCCTTAGGGAAACATTTTAGGACAAGTTTGAATATATAATCTGTTCTTGTTTTTCATTTTGAATTTCCTCCAAAATATCAGTTCACAGTATTAGTCACATTAAATTGACTTGTGAGACAAAAATGTGCTTTTAATTTGATTTTCTTTGTTAAATTTACTTCACCATTTTCTTTAATTAAAAAATTGAAATTTCCTTACAGGAGCGAGGCATGGAACGCTGAAGAGCCTGGATTCGCTTTTCTTCCTTACTGCAGCAAATTCACTTTTCACAGGTGGCTTTATCAGCACTCTAGATGCCTCCATTGCTATTTTTTTAAATGGCCAATTCGGCACAGCAGTAGCTTTTCAGTTGCCTTGGCATGCCACTACTCCTCCTTTTGGGGGAGCGGGAGGGCTATCTGTGAGTTCCATTCATTTCTGCAATCATGCCTTGAAAAGTCACTTGGTCCGTGAGCTTGGCCGAGATTGGGAAATAGAAAGGCGAGAGACCCCGAGAAGGTGAGGCTAGGCTTGAGCTGGGAGCTTCTAATTTCAATTGCATTTAGAAAACTAAAACGCAATATCCGTTACTCCGAGAGGTCTAAGTGATAGATTTTAGTAAGAAGTGCGTGGCTTAGCCGGGGTAGACGGCAATACAAAGACTTGCTCCTGTTTTCAGTATCTGTCCTTGGGTCGGCTGCCATGTAGTCTTCCATCTGTACGTATTACTGATATTCCAGAAAAGGCACCCTTGGCCAAGAAAAGTTCCCTTTATCCCAAACATATTACAAAGGCCAATCTAGCTATAACTTGGCACCTGTGAAAACTGAGTTCGATTTTCTCTACCCAGAGTGTCTCCCTCTTCACAGCGTTTTGTTCACAGAATACATTTCTCCCCAAATGAGTTATGAAGACAGATAGATACCAAGGATATTTTGACCTGATATTCCTCAACTTCTGTGAATCTATTATCTTCCAAAAATCCATTCAGTATTTAAGCTAAAAACAGTATTTTCTTTAGACCATTTAAAATGCAAAATACAGAATATCTGAGGAAATAAATCATCTGACAGTAATCACATTACACTTTAAAAGAAGGAAAAATAATAAAGTTTCATTAGTATAAATATTTAATAGATTTATGAAAATAGAAACTTTTATGCTACTTTAATGTAAAATAAAAGGAGACAAAGAAAAATTTCTATCAAAATAAAGAACCCAAAAAGTCGAAAGCACATGAGATGTCAGACCCTCCCGAGACATACCATTTGTTGATGAATTTCTGTTTCGTGGCTCTCATTGTCTGCGCTCGGCTGCACCGTCTCTTTTGTCTTTATTTGTCCTCTTCTTTTTCTTCTTTGCTTCCTTCTCAGTTTCTTGCTTGCTTTCCCTGACTTTCTTGGAAACAGCAGTTTGAACTCCACCATTTCCGGGGGGCTCCTCTGACCACTGACAGTTCCGACGGGAAGGAGGTCAGTGATTGCCTGCTGGCTTCCCTGGAAAGAGCCCACAGCAGGCTGTTTTCTTTCTATGCAGAAGGCAAATGGATACGTTCTATCTCAAAGATAAGTTTGTAACAGCAAAGCTGGTGGATATCCTTGGATGAAGAGCTATCATGTACCTCATATGGGTTACAAGGTGCTTTTTTTCCTAGCTTTCTTATGTTGCTTCTTTAAGAAGATCCTAGAAAACCAACTCCCTGCTTTTCCTGGTCATTAACTCTTGGGAAGCTCAAGTTGTTCTCCAGAAGGGAAAGCTAGTAAGTAGTCTTAGGACCGAAAGCTCCATTGCTGGCTTTGAGTTCTGATTTATTGTTGTACTCCAGTTGACTTCTTGTGCCAGTTTCTTAGGCAATCTTGGGATGCCCAGCAAGATTTCCGAAGGCCTCTGACTCTTGGCCTATGCCCATTCTGCCCTGTGGTGTTTGATCGACTTCCTACCACCCCA
>RJWM01011548.1:0-59418 GCA_004363535.1 Dasyprocta punctata
CCCCTGAATGTGCCAAATGACTTTTCAGAGGAGAAAGAGGCGAGGGCTCCTAGTCCCCAGAATGCTTTCCAGACCCTTTCTCAGAGCTACGTGACTACTTCAAAAGAATGCTCGGTTCAGTCCTGCCTCCACCAGTTCACATCCATGGAGTTACTAATGGGCAATAATAAGCTGCTCTGTGAGAACTGTACTGAAAAAAAACTGATACACCAGAAGGAAGCCAGCTCTGCAGGTACGGATTTAGCTTCGTTTGTTTTTGTAGTAGTAATGGGTTGTCTGGACCCTTCTTTCCGTACTGGAGCTTCTTGGCACGGGAACGATCTTATTCTTAATTAACCTTAGCACTTAAGACACTCGTAAGTAGATTTTTGATCACTTTTCAGTCGATTTTTGTTGAAATCGAAGAGCAAGAAGTGTACACCTCTGCTTTGAAAATGAAAATCTACTTAATTTTATTTGAGGGAACTATGGAAAATCTTTTTTTTTTTTTTTTGCGGCACCGGGGATTGAACTCATAACCTTGCGCCTGCCAGGGCAGACGCTTAAAGCACTGAGCCAAACTCCCAGCCCTGGTTTTTTGAGGCAGGGTCGCACTATGTAGCTCAGGTCGGCCTTGCGCTCGCGTTGTAGCCCAAGCCGGCCTGGAACTCACAACGCTCCGCCTACCTCAGCCTCCCGAGCGCTGGGATTACAGGCGTGCGCCACCACGCCCGGCTTGGAAAATCTTTCTGAAAGAAATGTCTCAAAACTTTTGGTTGTATCTCCAGAGAGACTAATGTCTTTCATAAGTCCTATCAATCTGTTAGCTTAAGATACAAGTTGGAAGATTGTAAATATTTGTATGTTATGAAAAGTACTACAGTACTTAGTTAATTAATAATCATGGAATAGTTATATGGGACTTTCAATAAGGCCACAAGATTCTTTTCTTTGAAAACACGATCAACTTACAGAATTATGAAGTTGTCATGTGGAGAAAACTGTTCTCTGACCACAGAAAAATAGGAAAGGGAGGATTGTCAAGTTAGAAAGTTTTAGTGCACCTCTAGTCTTAATTAAAGGGAAAGAGTATGCTCAGTAATTGTTTTAAAATGTAGGTATTATTCTTATTCAGGTACGACAAAGCCAAGAGACCAGGAAGTGATTGCAATTGAAAAAATGGTTATGATTCCCTAGAAGTGGGAGCATGCCGTGCTATACAGGGCCACCTGGGGAAGTACTACGATCAGTCAGGAAGAGGGTATAGTTTCTGAGGGAAGGAATTGGTAAGGCAAGGTAAAGAAGACTATCGACTAGCTCAAATAATTTTAGTGGGCTCTTAAGTATAGGGGCTATCTCTAATTAACTGGTACCTAGCCTGGTTGACCAGGGCAGATGGACATGGTCCTGAGTATAACAGTCCAACACAGGGGGTTGGTAAGATATGGACTCTGTGGACTATTAGTCTGCATATGAAATGTGCACATTAATTGTTTACTGTCTCTATCAGTGAGCCCTAGGAGGCGCTGGCCTGCTAATGTCAACCAGGCTTTAGATATCAAAGCATCAGAATAAAGACATGCTTATTACACTAGTAATTAAAGAAATGGCTAGATGGGAGAAGGAAAAAATCACCAATTTACAGTACATTAATACAACTTAAGTACGCAGTTGTCCATATTCAAATCCCGTCATAAATCCTTTTTAACAAACTTTTATTGAAATGTCCTATGATTCCCCATATTGTGATCCTTTTTAACAAACTTTTATTGAAATGTCCTATGATTCCCCATATTGTGATCCTTTTTAACAAACTTTTATTGAAATGTCTATGATTCCCCATATTGTGAATTCTCCCTTTGCTGCAGAGTAGTAAGTTACACTTACTGGAGTTGTGCTTCTGGTGGTGTTTGGTAGTACATCTGCTTTCCAGCTCCCGAAGCTTTTTGGCAGGTGTCGTCTCCTATTCTTTCTCACTATTGTATGTCCTTAAAACACTTCCCATGAAACTTGCATCTTAGTAGTCTTTTGGAAAGGAATAGACACCTTGTAATTGGAAATCCAATTTCTTTAACTTTCTAAAAATGTAATATGATGCTTCTTTATAAATACTATATTACATTGTAGATAATGTATAAGAGTTTTACATATTTATTGTATTTTATGCAGAAAAGAAAGAAGGAGTTTATACTAATGCCAGGAAGCAATTGCTCATTTCTGCTGTTCCAGCCATCCTAATTCTTCATCTCAAAAGATTCCATCAGGTAAAAAGTCCTGTAGTAGCACTATTGTCACCTTCACTGTATGTGTTTTGTGGAGGCCTAAGTCCTGTGGAACACGGTCAAGGATTAGAGGGTAATTTGTTGAATTTAAATGTTTGTCATGAGGGATTTTTTGGTATTCAAGCCATAATAGTTTACAAGCCTTTTCTAATTAAAATTGTTTAATTCACAGTGTTTGAAGATTTTGGCAGTATAAACCTGAGTATATCCCCACGTGGCATATGTCTGTGTATGTTAATGGAAAATACGTTTTATTATGGGCATTGAAAAGCAGCAAAGTAGTAAAGTACACATGGAAACTGAGCGTAGTGTCGAATGCCTGTAATCCCAGCATTCTGGAGGCCAAGGCAGGGCAGTCGCTAGAGCAGGGCTACAATGTAGTTCAAGGCCAGGCTGGACTACATAACCAGACTCTATCTTTAAAAAGAAAAAGGAAAGTGAAGTACACCCAGTTTTCTGAGCTCACTCACGACCTCACTGAAAGGGTGCCTGAGGGAGGACTTCACACAGGAAGGCTCCAAGGCAAGCCCTGTGTCTGTAGGGCTTCAGACGTCAAGGCAGCCTAAATAGTTTTTAACGTGTCAGGTTTTTTTCCACTTATTTGTAGTTTTAATCCAGTGCCTTTTTTCAGTGTGACTTATTTGTATTTTTTAATTTCTGGAAGAATGAATAATTGAAATATTTTAAAAAGTTAGGAGTTTTTCTATATTGGTTTTAAAACAAAACTGTAGTAATGGAATGAATTTGATTAGACTTGCCAATAAATAAAACATGAGTACAATTTAAAGTACTATATTAAGATAGAGGAGATGCCAAATCAGTTGGGAATGGAGCTGGATTTATTCAATAAATGTATTAATTGCCTTTCCTTACTGGGACAAAATACCTGACACATGCAACTCAGGAGAGGTTTAACATGGCTCAGGGCTCAAGAGGTTTGGGCCCATGATTGACCGGCTTCATGGTAGAAATAGACAGAGGGTGTGGCAGAGCAAGGCTGCTCACTTCATGGCGGCTGGCAAGCAGAGCACAGGAAGAGCTGGGCAGAAGCCCAGACGAAGGGGTCAAGAACCAGGTAGTCTCCAAGCTCATGCTCCCGTGACCACCCAGCTGCACAGGAAGTGAACTTTCCTAGTCTCCTAGGTATCTCTCCGGCCAGTCAAATCGACAATCAAGATTAACTATTAGGGAAAAGTGAAAACAGAGCTTTAATCTTTACTCAGTGAAATACTGATTGGGGAAGACATATTACCCTGAAATAATCTGGGGCTGAATGTCTGTAGAGCCCACCTGATAAAAAAGGAGGCAGAGAAGTTGAGTACAGGTTAATTATTCCTGGGCTATGACTTCGTAATTTCATTTTCAGTATCACGTTAAATCTTCTAATGATCATTTGAAAAAAACAAATCACCGAGTTGGGTATATTTTGACCCCAAAAATTAAGTTTTTTTTTCTTTGAAGAAAAGGAAGAAACAAAAAGGTGACAGGAGCTAGGCTTAGTTGTGCACATCTTTAATCCCAGTCCTCATGAAGCTGAGGCAGGAGAATTGCAGCAAGTTCAAGGCCAGCCTGGACTACATAATGAGTTCAAGGCCAGCCTGAATTGTATAGCAAAGACCCTGTCTCAAAAAACCAGAAAAAAAAGTGGCAGATCTACAGTGAAATTATGTGAGTAGTATGCAATACAGAGACCAACGAATGACGTCATGAAAGCCCTGTGTGAAAGGTTGCATGTGTCAATTTTTGTCTACACAAATAATTCAGATAATTCAGTGCCTTCTCATTCTAAGAGAGCTTATTTATAATTATAGGCTGCCTACCCAGTATCTTTAATAACCTGTCAGCTAGTTTTCATTACAATTGCATAATGCAAAGCATATTTGCCTTTGAAAATGAAAAAAATAGAAAAAGAGGTATAGCTTACTCAAGAACATGAAAGTTAGCTTGGCAGAATGGTGCACATCCTTAATCCCTGCTGTTCTGGAGGCTCAGGCAGGCAGATCCCCAGTTTCAGGCCAACTTGGACAACTTAGTGAGACCTTGTCTCAAAATACAGTAAAATAAAAAGGGCTAGGGCTGTAGCTCAGTGGGAGAACACTGGCCCAGCCTCACAAGGTCCCGGCTTCAACCCCTAGCACCACTGCAAACAAGAACCCCATGAAGGTTCATTCTCATCTATATAATGTATGCCATTTACTTTTATTGATTAAGTATTCAGGGTTTTTTTTCTTTTTAATGAGTGGCTATCATTGAATTTTAGAAATGGAGGGGATTTATAATCCATCTGTACTTTTTTTTCCATAACTGGAATTGATCCCATGGTCTGCACTGAGCTACATGTCCAGCTCTTTATAAAATTCTTTATTGTGAAACAGGATACTGCTAAGTCCTGAATTGTTTGGGCTAGGCTTGAACTTGTGGTACTCCTTCCTCAGACTGCCAGAGTGCTGGAATTATAGGTACGCACTATCAAGCTATTTCATATCTGTTTTTTGCCTTGACCTAGATCAGGTTGCCTTAACAGGTGCCTGTTAACAGGTCACCAAGGCAGACCTAGAACACCAAGATCTTGGCTGTGTAGTTGGGTACATTTCATGATAGCATATGTGTCAGTAGCTTAGTTTTTAACACAGTAAATTTATTTTTCATTGGTGTTGAAAAGCCACAATGGAAGTTCCCTATTGTTCGTGGTTTTTACCCATGTAAATCAATAATCTTTGCAGTACTAGTTTATGAAACCCAATTTTTAACTCAGTCATATCTGTTGTGGACTATTTATTACTTACATTTATATCTATGAAAAAATTCCTAGAATTTCTCTTTTGGTTTTAACACAGTGCTTTAGGCCTAGTTAAATCTATTGCATTAAAAATACCTTTCTTTTGTTTTGTTTTGTTTTTGTCTTTTTAAGGCTGGCATGAGTCTTCGTAAAGTAAACAGACATGTGGATTTTCCACTTATGCTTGATTTAGCACCATTCTGTTCTGCTACCTGTAAGGTACTGTATATTGGGGAAAATTGATTTGCAAATAATGAGCTAGTAAGCTCAAAGGTGTCCTGTGTCCTGCTTATTAGGCTGTGCTTTGTTTCACTCTAAAATAAACTTCACCTCTAAATTTAAATAGTGAAGTGAAATCAGTCACTTGTGGCACATTTATACATTGGATGTGATTCTTGGGAAAAAGATAAAGCATGGTGATGATGAAGATCAAAGCTGCTCGTAAATGCAGTTAGGAGCTGATGGTTGCTGAGAGAAGTAAACGGGTTTGTGCTCTCCACTTCCTTGTAAAGGACGTGCTTAATCAGTAGTCAGTTTAGCATTTGTGGAATTCTGTATCTTTTGCAAATCAGCAAGCCATGTGTTGTTTTTCAAGCCATTTCATGTGCGCTGAGAGTAGTGTACCTGTCACATGAGTATGATACTTCAAAATTGCTAATAACCTTATTAACTAGCTATAGAAACTAGGCATACTGGAATACCTAGTTTACTAACTAGGAATCGAAAGTAGATTGGTTATAATTGCTTGGACTTATATGTAAGACTTGTGATGATAAAATTGATGCATCTTTCTTGAGGGAACCACTTACAGTTTAACCTCAAGTCCTGTTTATGATTATTGTCCAGAGGTCCAGGTTTTATAGTAAATGTCAGAATGCTGTTGAACTTAACATTTTCAGTATGCTGACCAATCAAAACAAAAAAATCTTAAGTGCAGTTTTCTGATGAATCTAATTTATCAGCTGTAGAAAAACAGCACTATCTGTCTAGGAATAGTAAGTATTAACACTTAGTATTCCTAGAATTGAATAATATGTTAAAAATAATAATGAAATTCAGTTAAGTTGTGTTAAATTGATAGAAACATTATGTTTTTAAAAGTACCTATTATGGAGAATTTCCAGTGTACACAAAGTTAGACAGAACATGACCAGGTGTGGTCGTGCATGCCTATAATCCCAGCACTCAGGAGGTTAAGGCAGGAGAATTGTTGTAAGTTTGAGGCCGGCCTGGGCTACATAGTGAGTTCAAGACCAGCCTTAACTGCATAGTGAAACCCTGTCTCAGTCCCCGCCACAAATGTATTAGACAGAACAATATAATAAACCTCCAATAACCACCCCTAAAACCTCAGATCTACAGCTGGTTTTACCCCATCAGTATAGCCTCCATTTCCTTTGTTATTATTCAAAGTAAATGTCAGGTATCATTTCATCCATAAATATTATCTACATGCTAAGGAAGACTCCCTATCCTTTTTAAAAATATAACCATAATATCATTTAATGTAATTCCTTCATGTCATCTAGTATATACATAGATCTCATTATTACACAAATGTGATTTTAAAATGAGTTAATACCCAAATAAGGACCATGTGGTATGATTGGATGATGTCACTTAAGACTCTTTAATGTGGTTTCTCTTCTGCCTCTCTCCCCTCACTTGCCATTTATTTGTTGAAGAAACCCAGTTATTTTTCTTGTATTGCTTATAATTTAGGTTTTGATGATTGTTACTCTGTCTTCTTTATGTTGTATAAATAGGTAGTCATACCTAGACAAACTCGAGTAGATTCAGGTTTTGTCTGCCTCCCCCTTTTCTGATAAGGCTGCTTCACAGGAAGCATTCTGTACTAAAACTCGGAGGTTGTTGGACCACTCGATGTATTTTGTGTGACATTTACAACCAGTGGTGCTCAGTGCTACATCCATGTGTTCACTAAGAGTTACAGAATGATGCCCCAGTATGGTATTTCTCCTTTGTTTATTAGCTGTAACACTTCTAGAGAAATGTCTTTTATCTCCATCCTTATTTCTTTTAGGTAGATTTTTTTTTTTTTTGAGATAAGGTCTTGCTATATAGTGCAGGCTGGCCCTGAACTCACTGTGTACCCCAGGCTGGTCTCAAGCTTGCAGTGATCCTCCTGCCTCAGCCTCCCAAGTGCTTCCTTTTAGTTTTTTTATGGTATAGTCCTAGAAAAGGAGTGATAAGCGCTTGACTCTTTCTAAACCAGTTTTCAAAATAATGAAGTACTATACTTCCCTAAGTGTCCTCAAACTGTGATTGATTTATCATCACAAATTTCAGGATTAAATAGACAGGTTTCAATACATCACACTATTCTTTTTGTTTATGCTGTAATATATTAACTGATTTATCCATGTTTGATCACTGAATGCCACTTCAAGTTGGCTCCTTAGTTATTTTGACATAACCTCAATAAATCCTGTCACCAGAGCTGGACATGGTGGTGCACACCTTTAATGCCAGCACTTGGGAGGCTGAGGCAGGAGGATCGTTGTAAGTTTGAGACCAGCCTGGGCTACAAAGTGAGTTCAAGGCCAGCCTTCTGAACTGCATAGTGAGAACTTGTCTCAAAAAAATAGGGCCAGGGATGTAGCTCAGTGGCATAAGTGCCTGCCTGGCAGGCACGATGTTGTGAGTTCGATCCCTGATACCAAAAAAAAAAAAAAAAAAGATTCTGTCACCAGCTGGGTATATTGTTCTCTTTGTTTTGATTTGTTTTGTTTTTTGTTTTGTTTGAGATAGGGTCTTGCTATGTAGTTCAGGCTAGCTTTCATAGCCCAGGCTGGCCTTGACCTTGTGGCAATCCTCCTGCCTCAGCTTCCCAAGTGCTGGTATTACCATGCCCGGCTATATCCTTCATCTGTGTACTTTACAAACTTTCCCATTTGGTGATTGCTTTTTTTTGGTACCAGGAGTCTAACTCACGACCTTGCACTTGCCAGGCAGGAGCTTATGCCATTGAGCTATATCCCTGGCCCTGGTGATTGCTTTTTAAAGTTTAATTTTTGTTTAATAATTACATAAAATGTTTACATAATTTCAAAGCCATATGTATCAAATGGACTGCATGCAAAAAGTAAATTCAAAGTTTTGTTTTTCTTTCATGTCTATTCTATTTGCTTCCTCCCTGCTTTAGAAATATTTTAAAACTATGTTTTACTCTTTTTTGTTACAATAAAAGCAGATAACTATGTATATTTGCATCTCCTTTTTTAAATAATGGTAGCTTATACTATATATCCCTGTTTTCTATCTTATTCTTATTCTATTTTATAAGCTGAGATTATTTCATAGACCTATAGTCTGCATTCCGCTTTTGCCTTTCTCTGTCCCTCCTTCCTGCCACGATGCATGTGGCCCTTGAGGTTCCTTGGGTGAAGGACTGCAAGAGGATGAGAAAATAAAGAAGAGACAAAGCTGGGCCAGGTGGAGCCCTTACTCTCCTGATGGGAGGAAAGGAACTGCCCCCTCCCTGCAGAGACTTTTATTTATACCTTTTAGCAACTTAATGTCACATGACACCCCATTGTCCTAAAACCCCACTGTTTGGATTGTCTTGGGGTTGGGTGTTCTGTGGGCTGAAGCATCTTCTTCCCGTGTCTTGTCCTGGGCACTCTTTATTCTTGGGATGGTCCTGCCCCAGCCTTGCACGTGTGGTCAATTTCTAGCTTCAGTGGCTCCCAACACCTTCCCTCCATTTTTAAACCAATATAATACCCTATTGGGTGGATGCATTACAGTTTATTTAAGCAGCCCTTAATTTATAGACTTTTGAGTCCATTAGAGTCTTTTCATATTACAATAATCCTGTTATTAATAGTCGGATGCATTTAAAAAAATTTCTTAGAATTCTATAAATAGGATTGATGAATCTAACAATAATATATAGGTAACTTAGCTAGTATGAACTATCACTGCAAAAAGGTAGTACCTTTTGTGTTCCTACATGGAGTCTTAGCAAGTACCCTTTTTTCCCTACTAACAGGTGCATAAAAAGTATCTTAGTGCAATTTAATAATGCATTTCTCTATTTTAAGCCAGATATATATTTACTTGCTTTTTCTTATAATCGTATTCTACTAAATGTTACTAATTTTGGTTTTTTCTTTACTTAAAAGAATGTAAATGTAGGAGATAAAGTTCTCTATGATCTCTACGGCATAGTGGAACACAGCGGCTCAATGAGAGGAGGTCATTACACTGCATATGTGAAAGTGAGACTGCCCTCCAGGAAACTATTGGAACACATCACTGGAAAGAAAAGCATACCTGGTATGCCATCCTAAGTATATTTTATGATTTTTTAAGTACACTTTATTCTTGAAAGTAAATGAATGTATCCTCCTTTGTTCAGAAGAAATAGGTTATTATTTCACAGATACCTCACTTGGATTCACTTTATTAATGTTTAGTGAGAATGACCTTTAAGAGTGCTTAGTCTGAGGCAACCTGAATTATTACAAGACTGTTCCCTTTTAGGTGATATGAAGGTGACACATGACTTTTCAAGATATTAAGCCATTTTGTGTACTGTAGTACAGTAGTATTTAATAATAACCAACATTTTTTGAAGACATACCAGGTCCTCCAAATCAAGTTGGAAGTTTGCTGACTTTGCTTATAGATGATCAAAGTAATTTTGCTCCTTTCTTGCTTTTTAGTGAATTTTTTCCTTTCTCTGAGCAAGTCATTATTTACAAAGCTAATTTTTCAGTAGATATTTAAATGAAAGTCTTAGTGAGGTAGCCGGGCGTGGTGGTGCATGCCTTTAATCCCAGCACTCGGCAGGCTGAGGTAGTAGGAGCGTTGTGAGGTAGTAGGAGCTTGGGCTACAGTGTGAGCAAGGCCGGTCTGAGCTACATAGTGCGACCCTGCCTCAAAAAACTAGGGCTGGGAGTTTGGATCAGTGGCTTACGCACCTGCCTGGCAGGCATGAGGTTGTGAGTTTGATCCCCAGTGCCACCAAAAAAAAAAAGTGTTACTGAGGATAATTATTAATTACACTGATAATATTAGTGCTTTGAAAGCATTAGTTTATTTCGAAAAATATTTAATCCAAGAAATTCATACAATAAGATCTATCACTAGAAAAACATAATCTGTAATGAGTATGTTGCTCTTTATACTTTAGCGAACATAAAACATATTTATTGTAAAATGCTCCTTCTTTTTATTTTGTTAGGTTTGAAAGAACCTGATAGTGAATCAGGAGGCCAGTGGGTCCATGTTAGTGACACTTATGTGCAAGTGGTTCCAGAATCAAGAGCACTTTGTGCACAAGCTTACCTTCTTTTTTATGAAAGAATATTATAATTATTTGTTAACTGTTAATTAGCTCACTTTTATTTGAATGCTGCAAGCGTAATCATGACAGGTAATGTGCCTTTGTAATCTTAATCTCTCTTCTGTAGGAAGAGCATGTCCCTCAAAAAAATGCTCTCGCTTTTTTTTTTAAATTATTTTGGAGAATGCTTTTAAATTCAGTAAAATTTACTAAATACTTTTAAATCAATATCTTAAACATAAAGACTTTGTTTTTCAAAAAACAAAGAAATTTACAGTAATAGAATAAACATCATTATGATGTGGTTCATCATTATAAGCATTCAGAAATGATCCTGGCAAAATGAAATCATTCTTTAATACAGTATATTTCTGAAAGATGGTAACACCTTCCTGATCACATGTAATATATCCTGTGCCATTATTTACTTAGTTTTTTTTTTTAACATTTTAGCTTTTTATACCTTAGCCGTGTTACAAACATATTTCGCATTTTACGTGCTCATTTTTCATAATAAATATTAAAATAAATTTATAACTATTAAAGAGAAAGTATTCATCCATGTATCACTGCATTTAAGAATCATCTCAGGGCTCTCTTGTGGTATATGTGTATTACTACTTGGGAAACACTGCTGTACCTATGTGAATTTATGCTTAATATAACATAGTTACCATGTCATATTTTGTATGATTCAGCCATATAAAAAAGTGTCACTGAAGCTGGGCGTGGTGGCGCACGCCTTTAATCCCAGCACTCGGGAGGCTGAGGTAGGCGGAGCGTTGTGAGCTCGAGGCTGGCTTGGGCTACAACGTGAGCGCAAGGCCAACCTGAGCTACATAGTGCGACCCTGCCTCAAAAAACTAGGGCTGGGAGTTTGGCTCAGTGGCTTAAGCGCCTGTCTGGCAGGCACGAGGTTGTGAGTTCAATCCCTGGTGCCGCCGAAAAAAAAAAAAGTGTCACTGTAATTTCAGTATTGTGGGGTTTACAAGTAATCATTGCTTAGCTTCTTACTTTAAGGTTTTAAAAATATTGAAACATTTTATAAACATAACATCTTCAGCCTATTCATGGAAGAGTTAGATAATACCTTAAGTGGTTGGCCAAGATCAAAATATAATTACAAATAATTATAACGTACAGAATTGGTAAATAGAAATTGATAATCCATGTGGCACCATAGGATGCCTTTAAAATACAAGTTACCAAATTTTATTTGTAAATGATAGAGAATTATATTCTTATACTTACAGAGAAATAAAGTACATTTTCTACTTCTGTATTTCAGTATATATTAAACATTGTTTTAGGTATAGAGATCACTTGTGTGTGTGTCTTAAGCATCATTTAAAATTTCAAGAAAATTTAGCTTTTACTTTATTGGCGCACAGAGCAGGCATTTCTGTTTAAAATAATAGCAAAAATGTGGTAGTTTCCCTTTTTTAGAATACAGATTATTAAACTGACAAAATTTGGCTTGAAAAATACTATTGCTTAGGCTTAGTTTCAAAAAATCATGGGTACTTCAGGGTCATGTTTTTGAATCAAAACATAACTGCATGGTTCAAGCATCCTAATCATTATTACCAGTGGATGACACTACAGGCAAGGATTGGACAATTTCCTAGGAAGGCGAGAAGGAATAAGAATAGTGGTTTTATATAACATGTGGAAATATTAACCAGTCCTGATCCTTTGTAAACAGTAATTCTATAATACTATGTGTATATATTATTATCAAGGTTACCAGTGCTGCCTTTTGATATATGGATAAATGAAATTATAATTAGTATTAAAGATAAGTAGTATATAAAATGAAAAGCTTTAAAATGTCATTGCATAAATTCTATTTTTAAGGTGTCAAAATTTCTATAATAGTGTTTTTCTTGATTTTTAACAGTGAAAGTGAAGAAATACATCTTTGTTAATCTGCAAAGGCAAAGGTGTTTTTTTTGCTGGGTGTGGTGGAGCATGTCTGTGATCCCAGCACTCAGGAGTTTGAGGCAGGAGGATCTCTGTAAGTTTGAGACCAGCCTGGGCTACATAGTAAGTTCAAGGCCAGCCTGAAATATATATTGAGACCCTGTTTCAAAAAAACCAAAAGAAAAAAAAAAGTAAAAGATAGTTTTTAGTATTTTCTGTTTAACTGTAATCATTTAACATTGAAAATTTCAGAATCAATGCAATGCATTTTCTGAAAAATATTAAATTTCTCTATTCAAGTAAGCCATGCTGATAATAGCAGTTATCAACTCATTCTGCTCAACAAATGTAAATAATACTGCCTCACTTTTCTCCTAGAAAAGACTATTAGGAGGTATGCACTTTTCATTGGATGGGCATCTGTCTCTTGTTTCAGACAGATATCTAGCTATACTTGGCATGAGGACACTTATTTTACCATGTTTTAAAATGGAAAGACCTGTACAAATTTTAGACATTATTCTAGAGCAGTGGTGGAGAACCTTTTAGAGACTGAGTGCCCAAACTGCAACTCAGAACCCACTTATTTATTGCAAAGTGCCAACACTGCAATTAAACCTGACTATTGAGATTTTAGTTTAGAAAAAACAACTGTTACCCAAAGCCAGGCTGCTGGAGTGACTTTGCTCTCATACCTATAGAGAGGGCTCTGTGCGCCCACTGTGGCATACCAGGCATAGGTTTGCCACCACTCTTCTAGAGTAATAAATAAGCTAATTCAGAAATTTATTTTTTATGGCCTAGAATTTATAAATGAATAGTTCTTGTCATCTGAAGATAGAAAACATTTGATTTTGATACCTAGGAATTTCTTAAGTATGGCTTTTGTAATAGAGAAAGCATGTTAAATTACACATTACATTTAAATTTTGTTTTTATTTTGAAGTTTTCCAAAGTAAACTTGTAGCGATATTAAATAGTGAGGCTGCTGTAATAACAATAGTATCCAGATTACCTCAGGAAATAGTATAAATAAATGTGAGTGTTTACAGATCATGTACACAATTATCAGTGTTTGGCTGAGTGAATTTAAGAAGTAAACAAAGACATTTCATTAACTGTATTTACAAAGTGGTTTACAGAGTATGTCTGGGGTCAGTTCTGTAGTTTTTCCATATTTGAAATTATAAAATTTTGATTATATGTCAACTAAATGACTATTTTTCACATAACCAAACAGATCTATACTTAGTATTTTGTCATTCAGTGTTTTTAAAAATTATATGAAGACCACCTTTTTAGGTGACCAAGGAGAATGTTAATTGTATATCAGAAGAATAGTTGATACACCAACGGAGCTACTTTACTATATTTAATAGTTCTTAGCTCACTTGTGTGATGACTTCACACATGCAGTGTAATTTTATGCAATAGTTGAATAAAATCTTCTAAAGATTAAGCTGTGAAACGTATCGTCTTCTAGTTTTTGTAGTACAAAATACCATCCTTCCTATTTTTCTTAATTTTATATTCATAATTACTTTTCTGCATGATTCCTGATCAAATAAGCGTATACCAAATATGTGCAATAGACTTACACTTAAACATAGTGTACAATGTTTTAAGACTATTTCTATATTTAAAATACTTTTATGTAGAAATCATCAATTCAAATCAGTTTAAAAGATAGATGACTGTATTTCCAATTTTGAGTAATAAATTCGTATGTCATTCCTACTGTGTTAGCCTTATGTTTTTGCAGTGATTTTAGAAAATAGCTATGTAACTTATTGAGCATTATTTTGGTTTTACTGTATAAACATAATAAATATTAAATTCTTATTTATTTTATATTGCAAGATTGGTCCTGAAGTTTTTGTACTGTGTGTTATTGACTGTTTTATCTGTCATCATTGGATTGCTTTATGTTTTAGTTCCCTTAGACTGCTATAAAAAAATACCATATACTGGCTAGTGATAAAAATAGAATTTATAGCCTGCTATTTAGAGGCCAGGAAGTCTGAGATCAAGTTGCCAGCAATTTAGCATCTGGTAAGGTCCCACTTCTGGTTCTTACTGCCTTCCCACTGTTTCCTCACATAGTGAGAGGACAACGGAACTCTCCAGGGCCTCTTTTATGGAAACAAATATCTGTTCATGACCTGATCACTTCCCAAAATCCTCATTTCAAAATTTCCTCACATTGGGTATTTGTAAATTTGGTGGTGAGAGGGGAACATAAACATTCAGTCCTTATCTTCTTTCTCAGTAGCTACTGAAAAACCTTCATATTTTAGAAATGCAGTACTTCAGAAAAGTATCTTTCTTTTTTCTTTCTTTCTTTCGTGTGTGTGTGTGTGTGTGTGTGTGTGTGTGTGTGTGGTGCTGTGTGTGGTTTTAACCCACAGCCTCAGACATTCTAAGTATGCTGCTCTTCCCAGCCTAGAGCAAAATATCTGACATGGGCCTGTTACGGTTTATATCAAGATGCTCCCCTGAGGCCTCACAGGAGCATAGGGCAGCCCTTCCGGGGATGCCTGGACAATAGGGGTATCATAGCTGACTTGCCGTCAGAAGACAGGGCCACGTCAGAAGAGGCAGGTCACCAGGGCATGACCCAGACGATTATAGCTCCCTTCTCAGCCCCTCTTCACCCTTTGCTTCCTGTCTGCCATGAGGCGAACAGATATTCCTCTGCTGCTCTCCTGTGCCATGCTGTCCTGCCTCAGAGTCAGCTGACTGTGGACTGAAACACAAGCCAAATTAACCTCTACCTTCAGTTGAAGGTGTCAAGTTTTTTTTTTTTTTTTTTTCCCCAGCTATGAGAAAAGTAACTAAGATAGGGCCTCTTTCACTTAGATTTTAGTATCAACCAAGGATGAGTCTCTAGCCTTTCAGATGTTTCTTTAAATGTTTGAATTATTTAGACAGGATAAATAATCATTAGGAAATAATCTAGCTTTGTGTTTTAATCCTGCTCGAGTCATGAAGCTCTTGATGAATATGATAAAAGTTATGCACCATCTTTTTTCTATATTTCATTTTTCAACTGTTTAATAAGTACTCCTCAAATACCTGCTATTCGCTTGGCACTAGGAATACAACAGTGAACACAGGAGACAGAAATCTCTCAAGAAGTGAGGCCATAGATATTCTAGGAATAAGGAAAAGATACATCAAATGGTAATGATACAGAGAAAGATGAAGTGATACTGCTTACAGAGTTACACTAAAATGAAAATTCAGGGGATGAAGGATGTGCTGGGGGTAAGATATAGTCCCAAAGAAAAGGCTAATTCTGGGGAAAGAGTCGGTTTTAATTCTGGGGTACCGTCTGCTGACAATATTGAGAAATCCCGATGTTTGTATGTTTCTAGAAAAATATATGTCGCAAATATTTCTGTGTAATTTCAGGGGTTCCTGGACCCCTGAAGCCATTTTCATATATTTTAAAAATTGGACTCAAGCAAAAATATGCAAAATGCTTGCATACCTGTCTTCATTAGGAAAGGGTAGGTTGTACTATAGTAACAACTCAAAATCCCACTGGCTTTCTACAACAAAAGTCACTTCTTGCTTACTGAATATTCACTGTGGGTCTAGGCTAGTGGTAGTGAACCTATGGCAGGTATGCTGCAGCAGACTGTATTGCTGAAAGCGCTAAAAGATTCATCATCACTGGTCTAGGCAGTCTGCAAAGATAATTGTTTTCCAACTGGCAACTGTGTAATGCAAGCTGAGTATAGTCTGTGGCACCATTTCAATGCCTGGCCCCCTCTCTGTGGCAGGGAAACAGTGCTAAAACATCTTGCATCAACAAGATGTTTGTTCTTCATCTTGGATGTGTCATTCAACCCTTTAGCCAGAAGTAATCATGTGACCCTGCCTAACTACAAAGAAAGATGTTCAAAGGAAAGAGTAAGCTTCCTGTGGGCTCAGAAGAGAAGAATGAGACTTCTGGTGACTCAGCTCACTCTTCTATACATGGAACGAAGCAACTCCTTCTTCAAGAGCCACAATCCAAAACTCCCATCCGGGCAATTTTATCTTCTAAGACCAGGCTTTTATTGTCTCTGTTCTGGAGACCCAAGAACCAAAACAATATGTTCTTTTCCAAATACTTAATGCACAGAGATGGAGCTGGTAAAACCATAACCACAGGAACATTCTCATTCAGAAAGGGGAAGGACATCGAGTTCCTTACCCTGGATGTGGGGTATGTTCATGATTCAATTTCCATTTTCTAGGAAGAATTCCATGTCCATCGTTCTCTGACACCCACATTTCATCCCCTGGAAAGAAGTTTTTAAAATTAAGATCTTTGGCTATTTCTGAAGGGCTGCTAAAGAATATGCTATACTAGAGAGTTGCCCAGCTGTATAAAAAAATCATTCCCTAGATGATTGGGGGCAAAAATGTTTTTTTGTTTTGATTTGTTTTAAATTTGGAAGACTTACAAACTCTTTTAACCAAGATATTTATGGTTTCTTTCTCAATATGTCCTAAAAACTTACTGGGCCTCTCATGCATTTCTAGTCAAATTCATATGCCAGTATCCATACCAGAGTTTTCTGAAACACACAATTCTTGGATTAATGATACATTTGTCCTTTGGTATCCACTGGGGACTGATTGCAGGACAACTCCACAGATACCAAAATCTGAGGGTTAAGTCCCTTATTTATATAGTGGCCTACCATTTGCATATAACCTATACATATTCATCTTCACATTTTAAGTCATTTCTAGGTTACTTAGAATACCTAAAAGAATAAAAATGCTATGGAAAAGTTGTTACATTCTATTTAGTTTTTGTTTTGTTTTGTTTTAAAAAGGTCTGTAATGTTCAGTGCAATTTTTTTCCTAATATTTTCAATTTGTGCTTGAGTTGGTTGACTCCATGTATGTAGAGTTTAAGGATATGTAGCACTCGAATGACAGGCAATTGTATTGTATTTGCTTTCTTGCCTGCACACTTCCTGACTTTATGCAAGAAGTTGATAGTTTGTAGGCTTTGATAGGAGAGATACACATTTAACCATGTTCACCCCCATGCATTTTTTTTCAAGTGAGAGAAAAAAAAAGTTCCACATCCTTTATCCACTGAAAAATTTTTCAAAATAAACATGAAATCTAAACCTTTAGTTATGAAATTTCTGGCCAGGGATATAGATCAGCAGCATGAGTGCCTGCCTGGCAAGTGCAAGTTCCTGAGTTTGAGTCCCAGTACCAAAATAAGTAAATAAATAAACTAAAAGTATGAAATTTACTACAAAGTGAATTTTAATAATTCTTTTTGTCACTTAAAACCTATTTCAAGTTTATAGCCTCCTGTTTCAAGGAGTTGTACTTGAAAAGCCCAACTCTGTGAAGTTCACAGTTATTGGTTGTCTTTGTTGTGTTTTGAATTTCACAATCCATCTATTTTTTTCCTGAGCTCTACTCTTTGTTTTTTGCCTCTCCCCCCGCCCCCGCCCCCGCTTTGTTCATTTGGGGGTCTTGCCATGCTGTCCAGGCTGATCTTCCTGCCAAGCACCTGGGATTATAGCTGCCTGGCTCTTTTTTTTATAATAATTTACTAAAATGTATCCAGTAGCATCCACCAGCTCTAATGTCCTTTTCAACTACCCCCCTAATTAGAAATCCATTATACACATTATTATCTCCCAGGTTATCATGAGTAACAATTACATGCAGTGTTTCACCTATGCATAATGTGAACAGCTATGCTTCTGGGTTCCGATGTTAGTTTTCTATGCCTCTCAACCAACCTCGAAGTGTTTTTCATTTTAGGCTTTTCATTTGATTTTTGTTTTTGCCTTTTTGAGACACCGTCTCACTATGCGGTTTAGGCTGGCCTTGAGCTCACTGAGCCCAGGCTGGTCTCGAATTTGCAACGATTTCCTGCCTCAGCCTCTCTGCCTCAGCCTCCCGAGTGCTACCATTACAGGCATTGTGCCACCACGCTCGGCCAGGAATTAAAATTCTAAGTGCACTCCTTAAATCACACAAAAGTTTACTTTTCAATAGTGCTTCCCCAGCTTTAGCGAAGAAATACTGTACTTTTGAACATTGTTTTTCTTATAACTTTGTTAACTTGAATCTCCTGGCTTAGAAATTGGCACTTCTGATACATAGTAAAACAAAGTTTTTTTCTTTGATACATATTAAAACACTGAAATCAAAGTTTTCTTTCTTTGATACATATTAAAACACTGAAATCAAAGTTTTCTTTCTTTGATACATATTAAAACACAGAAATCAAAGTTTTCGTTTCGAGGAACTGCACTACATATGCGTTTAAGGAGGCCATTTCGCAGTTAGGGCAAAGCAGTCAGCTGAAAACTAGGCCTCCCGCCACTTTTTTCTAAAGGTCAGAGACTGAGATTTAGGACTTGCTGAGCCAAGTAGAGCTGAGCAAATGTGCCCAGGAGGGGGCGCGATGTTTTTAAATTAACAAAGAACGAAGGCTGCCAGGCCGCCAAGGTCCGCTTTCGCTGCCCACCCAGACGGGCCTCCTGCACGAACATCTTGTTTCTCCGAACACTCAGCGACGTGCAGCGAGACCGAAGTCCTGTGTGCTCCACAGACGCGCAGCCCCCGCCTGAAGCGCTCTTCCGGCTGCGCCGTCACTGGCCGGGGTCCGCTGGTGTCATTCTGGGGCTCCTCCATAATCTCAGAGCGGCGAGGCAAACACACCCTTTTCCAAAGCGGGAGTGTTCCTTGCAACTGAAGGAGAGTCCTGTTATGAAAGAATTTGAAGGCGCGCTCTGCTTAGAACACTTCCGCGCCTGGTTTTCTGCCCACTATAAAGATGAAAGTTTGTTCCGTACGGCGCCGGCATACATTAAGACGCAATACCCAAGAAGGTTCAGACAGTTGTAAAGTCAAGGTGGATTTGCCCATAACAAAAATGGCGCCGAAGCACGACAACTCGATAGTCACGTGTCCACAAGCCGGGATGAGAGCTACTATGGCTTCAGATGACGAGCGGATATTATTATTATCCACTTCCGGGTGAGACTACTCGGGCGCCATCTTGTCTTGTTCGTAGAAGTGGAAGCATCGAAAGGGTTGGAGAGGTATTGGAAGAACGGAGGCGACAGCAGTGTTCCTGAACGAGGGTAGGTAAGTGATGAAGAACAATTGCACGTGGGCACTTGCCGGCGTACAACCTTCTTGGTTTTTGTGGCGACGTAGCATCACTTTTAACAGTCTGCGTACGCTGTTTGGTTCGAGATCTGGAACCTTATACCCTTAAAGCAGCGGCGTCCGCTCGTGGATCAGAGCAGTGCTCTTGGTGAAAAGGAAGTGTTCTTATTAAGGCGAGTGTTTATGATTCTTTTAAAAGTTTCCTCTCCTTTGAGATGGGACTAATTGTTGGACTCCTGGCCGGCCGTTAAATAGTGCGCGTGCGCAGAAGCAACTCTTCTAGGGAGGGGTGCGCAGCGCAGCGGAGGAGGCAGGGACCGGGACCTGGAGCTTAGACCCTATGCGGCTCCCACTACGCAGGCGCAGCCAGGGCGACTGAGTCCTGTTGACTATGATTAGGTTCTGTAGTGTGTTTATCATGTGTTCTTACTCCATGATGAACGTTGTGAGTTCAACTTCATAAAGGTGACAGGTAGTATGCAGTATTTTAGTTGCTTTGTCCTATGGTGAATAGTATTCTCATCTAAACCGATTGAATACTAGACAAATTTTGATCGCGGGTGGTAAAATTGTTAAATTAACATTCACATTTAAAATCTCAGTCCGTCATTATTTTTTCTCACCCGAACTCCGAATAAAATAAGCGTAGAATTTCTCATATGAGTATACCAATGCAAAACCAAAAGAAAGCACTAAAGATTTTACTAGTGGGATAGTTTTGTAAAGGGTCAAGGGGCTCTTGGGAGACCAACAGTAAATCAGGTTTTCTAAGGTGTTCTTGAGAAGTTCCATAGTTTTAAGAATTTATATTAATAATTTATAATTTAGAACAGGTTTTACTTCACTGGTAAGTTGAGCGGATAGTACATACCACCACTGCCCTCTCCTAGCTCTTCACTTACTACATCAGTGTATTTTTGTTATAATTAATGGAGCAAAATTAATAAATTGTTAACTGAAGTCCGTAGTTTATTCCTGTTTCCTTAGTTTGTACCTAAAATTCCTTTTCTGTGCTAGTCCTATGTGGGATACCACATTCCCCATTATATTTACTTGTTAATGAGCTTTGGGCTTTTGGGGCTGTGTTTCTCAGGTTTCCTTGTTTTTGATGACTATTATGGTCTTGCATCCTCCCAGAATTCATATGTTGAAGTCCTGAACTCTTCTAACCAAATTGGAGAGGGTCTTTAAAGAGATAATTGAGGTCATTAAGATGTATTCATCCAATATGGTTTGTGCCTTTATTAGCGGAAATTAGGCGTGGGCATGATGGTGCACACCTCTAATTCCAGCAGTCTGGGGGGGTGAGGTTGGAAAATCCAGAGTTTGAACCCAGTTTAAGCAATTTAGCAAGGTCCTAAGAGATAGGAGGGGAAGGGGACTTAAAAAGAATTAGGATTTGTTAATACATATACCAAACATCCCACAATGAATGTAATCATTATGTACTGTGAATATATACTAACAAAAATATCTAGCTAGGTTTGGTGGTGCACACCTGTAACCCACACTTGGGAGGCTGAGGCAGGAGGATCAAGACCAGCCTGAGCTACAGAGTAAGCTCAAGGCCAGCCTGAACTGCATAGTGAGACCTATCTCAAAAAGACAATAAATACATAAATAAAATAAAAGCCCCCCCCCCCCCCCCGGCTGCTGCAATAAAACAAACAAACAAAAAACAAGGAGGAGTAGTGACTGGGGATGTAGCCCAGTCCTCCAGAACCTTGGGAGGCAGGTATGAATGAGAGAATCAGAATGAATTAGGACACAGATAATACCATCTGTAAGTCAAGAAGAAGAGGCCGCAGATGAAACTAACTCTGCTGAAGCTGTTGGAGGGCCTTCTAGACTCAAGAACTATGGTTAATTTCCCCTTGCTTGGCCTAGTCTGTTACTTTGTTATGGCAGCCCTAACAAACTTACCTGCTGTGACCTTGACTTTTTTTTTTCCTTTGGTACTGGGGATTGAACCTAGGGGCCTTTGCATCAGCCAACATCACCAGCTTTTTAGGGTCCCACTAAATTGCCCACGCTGGACATATTTGTGATCGTCCTGCTTCAGCCTTTGTAAGTGCTGGCATTACAGGTGTGCACCATTATGCCTGGTGACCTTGACGTTTTTAAGCAGTATTGGTCAGGTATATTGTAGAGTCCCCTCTTACTGGAATCTGCCAGATTCTTTCTCCTGATTGAAATAGTTTTCAAGATTTAGGCAGGATAATGACAAGAGGTAAAGTACCCTTTTCATCACTTGCTATAAAGGTTACATACTGTCAGCATGACATAACACAGTTTGATACGAATTTTGATCACTTGCCCGAGGTAATGTTTGTCGGGTTTTTCTACTTCAAGGTTCCCCTTTCTCCTTTTTCTATACTGTACTCCTTGGTAGGAAGTTGTTTTGCATAAACTACGCTTAAGGAGAGTTATGCCCCCTCTCCATGAGACTGGACTGTTTCTGTTATTTATTTGGAAATCTGCCTTCTATATGCACTTGTCTGGTTTTTTTTTTTTTTTTAAATAGCAGTTTCTTCCTGGAACTGAGATGATCCAGGCTCATCATTTTATATTTCCGGCCCCAATCCTAGAATCAGCTATTTCTTGAAGGAGCTCCAAGTCTTTCTATTGCAGAATAATACTAGAATAAAATTCTATGTTCTTAGATGTGCTTGTTACTAATAGAATGTAGCTTTAGGCCTTCTCTTTGCCTTTTTTTAGTTTTATTATTTTGAAGGGGAGGGGTATTTATAACCAAACTACCCAATTCCTCCCATACTTTTTGAATACTGTATCTCTTTTGAGCAACAGACTGCAGAATACTAAAAGCACGTGAAGTATCAGTCAGTGGAGTTTATGTACCCAAGTCCAATCTGCCACTATAGACATTTTGTCTTTTTTCTTAAAAGAACACCAGACATTTGATTAAGTCTCACCTAATCAAGTACAGTATGACTTTGTGTAAATTTGAATACATCTCTAGAGACTATTTCCCATTCAGAGGAATCAGGAGTTAGGACTTCAGTTTATTTTTGGGGGGAGACATAAATCAGTTTATCATACTGGTGATAATTACGTGTTTAATATTTTTCAAACAGTGCGTTAGTTTTGATGATCTGGTGCAAACCTTGGCTATTGGTCTTTCTGTTCTTCCCTGATCTGAGTTGTTTTCCAAGGAAGTCTCCATTTGCGCTCGTGAAGGGAAGTATGTGGTCAGGAAACTCTTACACCCTGACTCATCGGTGATCCCGTTTCTCCAACCCTGGAAAGCTGAGCCTGTGCCTCTTTCAGATTAAGTCTAAAGGAAAAATGAATACATTTAAATCAATTTTTAATGTTATAAAGTGACAGTAGTAGTAGAGAATGTTATTTTTATGGTTCAATATTAATGTATTCAGCTGAAATATTTGATCACTTAATATGAGCAAAGCATGGCGGAGAATTCAAATAATTGTTTTTCCCCTGCCTTCAAGAAGATTCTTGTCTGAGCCAAGACAAAAACATAAAAATTTAATACATTTACTTTAAAATTGAATATATGCTCTACTTGAACTATATCATCTATAATTTACTATGAAAATTTTTAAACAGTGTGAAATTATACTTGAGTATCTATCTTTGTTCCCAGTATTTTCCAAATCATTATTAAACCAGTATGTAAATGTCATTTTTAACGGTACAAGATTATGTTACTCATTGAACCATAGTTGGGCTGGAAGTGTAGCTGTGGTTGGGGGCTTGCCTAGCATTTGAACGCTTTAGGTTCAGTTCTCAGCATCATAAAACAACAACGAAAAAACCTGCAGTGAGCTTAAAAATACAGTTCACTTACCCTGTCATTTGGTTCCACATCCATGTATTCAGCCAACTGCGGATGGAAAATATGTGGGAATAAATTTGCATCTATACTAAACATATATAGACTTTTTTTCTCCTGTATTCATTCATTCATTCATTCAATATTTTGATTTTTTAGCACACAGTCGTGCTGTGTGTTTTAGGCTGGCCCTAAACTTGGTATGCAGTGCAGGCTGGCTTGGAACTCGAGGCAGTCCTGCTTCACTCAGCCTCCCAAAAGTTCGGATTACAGGCTGTGCCATCACATCCAGTTTTCCTTCCATCCCTATTTAAAGAATGTAGTGTAACAACTGTCTATGTAGCATTTGCAGTGTATTAGGTATTGGAGATTATTTATGGGTTGTTGATATGCAACTACTAAGGCAGCTTATATAATGAACTTGCGAGTCCTCAGATTGTGATATCCATGGCGATCCTGGAACCAGTTTCACAGACAGAGAGGGAGCTGCCTGCCTCTGGTGTGCCTTCATACTCTTTCTGTTTTCCAGATTTTGAATTAGTTAAAAATTTGCTAGTAATGAAAATTTTGTGATAAAAATAAGAAAGGAAGAAAGGGATTTCTAAATCTTTGCCACCGGTCACTTACATCTTGTTCTTTCATTAAAAAATTATTAACAAAAATGTTAAGTGCTGTGCTGGGTTGAAATGGGTTGAAACATGTAAAAGTTTGTATTAGGTATGTAAATAATTCTAGTTTAATTCAAACTGTAACCAGAATTTGTTCTTTTTCTACAAGCATTGGCATAACACTAAATTTTAATTTTCATGACTAGAGGTACCGCTTTTAGAGTAGATTGTAGAAATTAACTTTAAATCGTGCTAGAAAATGATACAGGGCAAATGACTTGCCCAATCTTTTTTGATGCTTCCTGTCACTTTCTTTGCTGGTTTTAAAATTCTACTCTGCTTCTTATAATTTCACGTCTTTTTCTATGTTTTTCTCACATGTACCAAACACTACACTTAGTAGTAGCTTCCATAAATGCTTTGGGAAAGAAGTTTTAGAAAACAACTACATTTAATAAGTACTTGGTTTAAATATATAGAAAAATGACTGTAAGAAATACAAATCAAGCTCTTAGAAATGTGGAAATAAAACTGCTGTGCATAGGAATACATGAAGATTTGTGGGTGGGCCGGGGCCGGGGGCGGGGGGGGGGTTGTCTCATTAAAGTGCCCAAGCTGGTATTCAACTTGTGCTTGCTCCTTTCTTTTCATGTACCACCAAGCCTGACTTAAAAATAATGAACAGTAAAAGCTTAAACCTATGACTTCATGAGAAGTAAGGAAGGAAGACAAATTTTAAAATAAAGAATCCTTCCAAAAATAAAGTGAAATCTGGGCGAGCTTTAGATTGCTTCTGGAGAAGAAAAGAGTTGGCTTTATCCACCTGTTTTGGGTGGTGGTGTTGGGTATAGATGTCAGGGCCTTTTGCTTGCTAGACAGGCTTTGTACCCACTGAGCTACATCCCTGTTCCCTCCCCCTTTCAACTTCCTCATAGTTGTAAAAGTGCTGCCAAAAATAGGACTGAGTAAGCACTGGTAATGTATTAACCACTGATAATTGGAGCCTCTCTTGTTGAGTTTTCATGTGTTTCTCACAATAACACTGAGGTAGACAGTATTTTACTGGTAGGAACTTCAAGGATTAGAGAATAATTTGCCCATGTTTACACAACTAGTAAATGAGATAGGTAGAAACCAGATCTTTTGCTCTGAAGTCAAGGTGGAAAGGGATGACCAGAAAACTTAAAAGGAGAAATGAAAAAATTGTCCATGGCAACAATGATATATGACTTAGAAAAAGAAATTTTGTAGTGGTTTTGGAAACATAAATTTATGTATTGGACATGATGAGAGTCAGTACACATTAACACATTATTTGATCATGTGAAGTAGTTTACTGTTTGCAACTCCAGTAGGCATTGTATAGAGCTAGTGATAATGTCTGCATTGTATAAATGTTCAATTTAAAGGAGAGAAGAACACATGATTGAATTGTTGATAAAAGTTTGGAAAATGTAGCAAAGCTGTGTTTAGGCCAGCTCATTAGTAGTTCCGGTGAGAGGTCAACAGCTTCCTTCTCTTTTACCTTTAAAAGTAAGCAGAAGGAGCTTATAACCACTCAAGTTATTCATTTGCTCTTTTTTTAGTGCCTACCATATAGATGCTACCTTGTATCTTATGGAAGGTAAAGAGATAAAATGTATCAGGTCTGTCAACTTTAAGAAGCTATTGATCTAAAAGGAAAAGCAAGGATACATTTTTGTCACCTAATACAAAGTTCTGGTTTTTGTTTTTGTTTTCCTTTCTTTTTGGTTTTTCTCACACAGGGTCTGGCTGTGTAGTGCAGGCTGGCTGTGAACTTACTGTGTAGCCAGGCTGGCCTCAATCTCTTGGCCATCCTACTGCCTCAGTCTCCCAGGTGCTGGGATGATAGGTGTGTGCTACTGAGCCTGGCCTTCTCATGCTAATTTCTAAACATAGAATTTCTTGGAAAATTTTGATTTAATGTTTATTGTTACCTTGTGCCATTTAAGTTAAAAACTAGGCAGGTAAATAAAACCTTTTCAAATATATATTCATTTTTTCCTCATTTTCGAAATTGTTTGACACCATTTTGTATTGTGAAAGAATTTTCCAAATAAATAAATATTTTGAAAATTTAAACACAATGCTAAAAATATTTGCCATTTCATTTCTGCTGTATCTTTTCCTTAATGTTTATAGTGGTAAAATAATTTCCCATTATAAAGTTAATAGAAAGTAAACATACGTGTTAATTTTGAAATGATCACATTTTCATGTTGCATTTCTAGAGTTACTCTTATCTTTATATATGACCATGTGCTTTTTTTTCTCTCCTTTAGGGCATAAATCTTCTTGCTGTTATGCTTTCAAGTTGTAGTCTGAATCAGCCTAAATTTTAAACAGAAGGTGAGCCTCTGAAGTCAGTGAAAGTAGCAGTTGGTATTTTTTGATGTTTTCTATTCATTCATTTATTTCTTTATGGGTGTTAATTAAAATTGTAATTGAAGTTATTTTTCTGATTTTTTTCACTTTACAGGTTTTTAAAAATTGTAGTTGGGAAATCGAAGAAGGGACAAAAAAACACTGAAGAGAGATTAGAAAAAGAAGTATATTTAGCTAGAAACTGATACCCAGTTCCAGCTATTGACCACACTTGTGGTGCAATGTTGTGTCTATTTTGCCATATTCTAATGAAGCTGTTGTAATAGACTATGTTAGTGCAACCAGAAGAGTACATTTGACATATAAGTAAACCAAAGTAAAAAAGAAATAACACTTGTAATTCACAGTGTTCTTCAGGTGAGAAATCCAAATCTGCCTCTGATAGAACTGTTTTGAAAATCAGAGAATGCTTCAAAGATTGGAGTTGCAAACTCTTTAAAAGTCTGAATAGCAATTGCCCAGTTGTCCATTAGAGTGCATGTCTTTACTTCTTATCTGGCTTACTTACTTCTTTGTGAATTTGTAATACTAAGGTTTGTTTTTGTCTTGTTTTTAGGATAGAGGAAAGGGCCAATCTAGCGAGATTCATTTAGTAATCGTTTATTGAATGCCTGCTGTATATTAAGTCTTGGGATACAGAAATAAAGAAGAGATAGCCAGACAGGCAGGAGAATTGAAAGTTCAGCCAGTGATTTAGTAAAACACTGTCTCAAAATTTTAAAGGGCTGGGGATGTAGCTCTTTTGAAGGCACTAAGTTCAATTCCTAGTACCACTGACAGAAAAGAAATATATCATGCTTACTAGGTGTGACACTGGCTCCTCAACAGGGTTGTATGTCAGTGTTTCATGAGTGCAAAGGTATTAGACTTGGGGGAATTTGAAACTTTTTTTTTTTTTTTTTTTTTTTTTGTGGCACCAGGGATCGAACTCACAACCTCACACCTACCAGGGCAGGCACTGAAACCACTGAGCCGAACTCCCGGCTGAAACTTTTCTTTTAATAGAGGTTTTCAGACTTGCTTACAGAAAAGTAGGTTAGTACCCTCCTCCCCTTCTTTTTCATGCTATTTAATAGCTCTGGTAGAGTATCTCACTTTCTTGCTTTGTCTGGTTATTTCTTCTAAAGTTGTTTATAATGTTCCTTTATTCTCTTAATTTTTTACATTGGAACCTCAATTGGATTCAGCAAAATATGTTGGGGGAGAATATTCATAGTGGTTCTGGGAACATAATACTGTGTCTCCTAGACATCACATAATCTGTGGATATTTCAGAAACCTTTGAATTTCTCATTTCTTAACAACTTCTAAGGGTTTCTGAATCAATTGTTAGGTTTGGCAATATTGCATTTATTAGCTGTAATTACAGTGGTATCTCAATTCATGAACTTAATTCATTTCATGATTCTTTAAAAGATGGGCAGCTGTGTTCCTTACCCGACGCAGAGATTGCGAACAAAAAACAATTTTGCCAAATACCTGTGTTTATAAACCAAATTATTCACAAATAAAAGTGTTTGTGAACCAAGGTACCACTTTACTTACAAGGAAGAGCCTTTCTTCATCAGCTAGAGCAGTTTGGTTGTTCTTTTGAAGGAGTCAGGTTGTAAGATAGTACATCACTTTTTTCTTGCAGTCTTCAAAATAATTAGATTTTCAGATTTGTAACTTAATTGGTTAGAACTATACTTGCTACCAAACATTTTTTTGTTGTTGTTGTTTTTATTTTTCTGTTTGGTACCAGGGATCAAACTCACAACCGTGCACCTGCCAGGCAGGCACTTACACCACCAAGCTAAATCCCTGGCCCTAGTTTTTTGAGACAGGGCCTCACTTTGCAGTTCAGGCTGGCCAAGAACTCACTTTGTAGCCCAGGCTGGTCTCAAACTCGCAGTGATCTTCCTCCCTCAGCCTCCCAAGGCTGGGATTTACAGTTGTGTGCTACTATGCCCGGCTCAACTTGCCACCAAACTCTTGACGTTGTTATCGGTCACTTAGTTACCTGTGCTCAGGTTTATTTGTTTGCTGCTAACCAGAGACAGTTTATTTTGGTAAAAAGGAAAGAGGATTTGTTTAAAAGTAGTAGCTCTAAGCAGATGGAGGGGCCTCATCTCTCAGATCACCATCTCACCAAGTACAGGTGTTTTAGAAACAGTATGGGGAGTGAATACAAAGAAACAGTAGATACACAGTAGTAAGGCTTGTTTCATACCTTCCTGGATGTAGACCCTTTCTTCCATCCTTTCCTGTGGAAATGAAACTGGACTTTGACCTCTTGGTGCCAGCATCTGCATTTTCTGACTGTTTATCATGGGTTGAGGAAAAATGAGGGTGACAGTTTATATGCTTAGGCCTGAGGAAGTTTGGAGAAGCCACTTGTCTTTAAAGGAAAAAATAATCTAAGTTTTGAAGTTTCATTTTTCTGTGTTGATTACATCAGTATTAATGTGAAGTTTTCTCTTACTTATCAACCTAAAAATTGTAGCTGCTTCTGGCAACCTGTTGACCAGAATTTTAGAGCTCTCATCACATTAATGTATCATCATATAATAATTTCTGATATGTGAAGTTGGAAAATTGAAGAAACTGCACTATAATTTTAAAACTATATTCAATTTATTAAAGATAGAAAATCGATATATTTTTAAAGAAAAGATGTGGGATCAAGGAGGACAGCCTTGGCAGCAGTGGCCCTTGAACCAACAACAATGGATGCAGTCATTCCAGCACCAGCAGGATCCAAGTAAGGAAACTGAATTTGGAAGAGGGTAGGGACTGAGTATTTGAGATGGGTAGCAGATAGATGATGAACTTAGGGTTGGTACATTGAATCATTGTATGGTCAGAATGTAATCTCCATAAGTAGCTTTGTCATACATGGCTTGTATAATAAGAAATATATTTTTATTTGGAAGACTTCCTCAAAGGATAGAAAACTACAAAGATTTTGCATTTTTTAAATTTAGTGTGTTTTTCTAAAGTATAAAATTTGTTAAATGGAACATACTTCTATTGTTAATTCTGAAACTTTAGAGTGTATTTACCTGTGTACTATGCTACATCACTTTAAGATTTCTTTTACTGTACAGTAAATATCTCAAACATGAACAAAGGTAGAAGATTGTAGGAAGCTCCCTAGACAATGTGATCACTTAAATTGCTCTGCCTTTACTGAGTAATCTGGTGCTATTTCTTTTTAAACTTAGTTACATAGCAGTTCTGTCTACTACAATTAAACAAGTACACTTTTGGATATTCAATTTTTAGCTTTTTATTCTTTATATACATATCATTATTTATTTGTCAGTTGTTTTCTTAATATAAGAGCTAAGTTTGCTAAATCACAGTTGCAGATTGGGAAAGTTTTGATACATGTTGTCAAGTTGAACTCCATCTGTGCTATGCCAGTTTTATATTTCATAAAAATATGAGAATGTCTATTTAATTTTTAATAAACTGAGATGTAAATAAAAATGTACCTTACTCTATTTTGCTTGTTAATGATTTAGATCTTAAAATGTTAGTAGAGATATTTGGAGAGGAAAAATGGAAAACTTTCAAAATAGTAGGGACAGTGAATTTTGAAAAAAGGGTAGCTGAAAAGTTGTTAAGAAAGCATGTTTTAGTTGGAAAAGGGAGCACAAAGGAAGGGCATCTCCAAGGAGGTGCAGGAGTAGGGGCCGGCACCAGTTATTGTTCTGTACACTCAATGCTCAACGGTAGTCCTGGAAAGAAGAATAAGTCATGAAGAAGAAAGAAATGATTGAGTTTGATTATTTTTATGGTGGTTTAAAAGGGGAGGTGACTTTTTAAAAACTCAGTAAACTAAGACATAGGGCATCAATTACGAATGAGTTAATATGAGAAATGGGTTGAGTGTTTTTGTGGAATCCTTTTCTGAAAATCCTAAGTAGTTTATGTTGTAGCCTGAATATGATTATTTTCTAAGGATCCTTTCAGGTGTAACTAAAAAATAATTAATATGCTTGTTTCACACAGAAATACTATTCATTGAATTCCTACATTCTGAATGATACATTCTTTGTTAATTTACATTAGGCCAGATTGACTGGGCTGCATTGGCTCAAGCTTGGATTGCCCAGAGGGAAGCATCAGGACAGCAAAACATAGTAGAACAACCACCAGGAATGATGCCAAATGGACAAGATATGTCTACAATGGAATCTGGTCCTAACAATCATGGGAATTTTCAAGGAGATTCAAACTTTAACAGAATGTGGCAACCAGGTTCGTTGTTTGTTTTCTAAATTTTAGGATGGTTTTTAAAATAAAATGAAGGTTAATAGTGAATTTATTTAATTTTGCTTGTTTTATGACTTCTTGAACTTAATACTCAGTGAAGAGTAGGCAGTCTTGATCTGACCTTGACATTTTGTGGTTAAAATTCTGTGTTCAGAGTGCTAGCATTGTGTCACTCAGTTTGACTCTCTTCTTGGTTCTTCATTCCTAGGCTGACAGGGGCTGGGGACGCTGGAAACTTCACTTGGCGTCTAGGGAAGAGAGTTGTTTTTCTCTCTCTTACAACCTCTGGCCTTTTCAGAAGCAGCACTGGCAGAGCAAAGTGTATCTAGCCTCTAGTTAAAGGAAAATTGTGCCCCTGTGTGACAAATCTGTCAAATATACTCTGCCCCTGTGATCCACCCACCTTTTTTATCCTTTTTTTTCATATAGTAAAGATCTTCCATAAGTGTTTTTTTTTAACATAATGTGATTTAGATTCCTATGTACCAGTTTAGTTTTCTAGGACTTATGTACTGTTTTTTAATAAGTGCTTGAAAGTATAAAGGAATTTTGCATTTGGGTATGCTTACAGTGAAATCATAGTCCCCTTTTCCTATTAATATTTATTGTTTTTTATATAACTATAAGAATGGATGGAAAATACAGGAAGAAACTCCTAAACATCACTTTAAAAGAATAACAAATATTTCAGTCTTGCATACTGTGAAGTAGTTCTTACTTAAAAGCCAAATTTCCCCAAATTTGAAGAAGTTTTAATTCCCAAAATTCAAGTTTATAAATGACTTACCTTGATATCCCAACCCCATACCCATCCCCTTTCTACCCTTTGTGACCCTGGAAAGTTATTTAACCTCTTTGTGCCTTAGTTTCCTCTCCTGAAATTAGCAAAATTAATACCTGATTTTTCCCTACCTCACAGGGATGTTGTGAGGATAAATGTGTTCATGGAAGAAAGAATTTATATAAAGTTTTGAGGTATTATTTTTATGGTGTTATTATTGAACAAAAATAGAAAAATTTAAAGAAGTTGTTTTGGATTTTGTTACAGTCATTAAAAATAATGTTGGACATTTATTTTTCTGTTTATTTAGGGTGTAAATTAGACTGACATTAATTCCTTTGAATTATTTGTAAGATACTTTAGTTAATTGCTTATTTTTAAGATATAAGAGAAATTTGACTAAGAAGTTATAAGTTCTTTAACATCTGTTTCTTTTCTGAAAAATACAGCTTTCTTGAGATCTTGAAATTTGTGTTGATTTTATTATAACCCCCTGTTGAATGTTTTTATGCCTAAATCCTAAATAGAATGGGGAATGCATCAGCAACCCCCACACCCCCCTCCAGATCAGCCATGGATGCCACCAACACCAGGCCCAGTGGACATTGTTCCTCCTTCTGAAGACAGCAACAGTCAGGACAGTGGGGAATTTGCCCCTGACAACAGGCATATATTTAACCAGAACAATCACAACTTTGGTGGACCACCCGATAATTTTGCAGTGGGGCCAGTGAACCAGTTTGACTATCAGGTGAAAGATATTTTGTTGCTTTAATACCGTAGATGTGCACGTAATCCATTCTTTGGAAGTGTCTCATCAAGAATACCTAAGATACGTGTTTCACTTCTCAGAGTTGTACAAATAAGCACATACAGGGTTGCGAAAGTTTATCAGTTTTTGAGGAGTAAAATCATCAGATTTTTATTTGATTAGGAAAATGGTATGAAAGATTTCTTAGGAAATTTTTGGTATATAATGTAAAGTGTATAAGTACAAAAGCTATATGATGATATATTTACTAATTTCAAAATGATAGATTTAAATGTTAAAGTTTAGAAAATACATATTACTTGAATACATTATTAGGGTTCAGACACAAAGAAAAGGTGAACACAGGTCATCTTTCTAACTGCAATTCCTCTTGCTGTGTAATGACTGTTTCTAGTGTTATTTTTTCCATCCTGACATGGCATGTTAATGGAATTGTACATGATTTTCTTTGTAACATCCAGTCCATTCCTAGGGACATAGAACTCTATGGAGGTTAGTGATAAAACATGGGGCTTTATTTTCTTAATCCATTCTGTAAGGATCTACCCTAAAATTATGGAATTAAATGTCATTTTGAAATATCTACTGCAGTTGTTATTTTATAAACTGAACTGTCAAAATTAAAAATTTTGAAATGTCCTATTATTCCATTAATTCAGAGGTTGATTTGATATTATAGTCACCTTGAGATAGTAATCCTTTAGTTAGTACATATTCAGATACTTGTGTGCTCACACTTGGAATACACATAACAGTTTTTGTTTCGTTCATGAAGAAATGTAATTGTGGGGTGCTTCTACTTACTCGAGTTTTGCTTGGTGTATGCCATGCTAACAAGACAAAGCTCTTGGGGCAACTGTCCTTAGAAAAACCCCTGAAAATAGCCAAAAGTATTTGCTATAGTATTTCAGTAACTTTCTTTACTTATTAATAAATATGCAAGAGTATAAAAATAACTTAAATTCACTAGGATTAGGAAGTTGCAGTCAACAACAAACATTCTTAGCCAGGTATGGTGGCACATGTCTGTAATCCCAGCACTTGGGAAGCTGAGGCAGCAGGATCACCAAGAGTTCAAGGCCACCCTGAACTACAGAATTGAGACCATCTCAAAAAACTAAGAATAAAAAAATTATTCTTAATGAAAAATAGTTATTTGATATTTTGGTGGTAGTGGGGATAGTTTATAAATAGATTCACAATGAAAGAGTTTATTGATACATAATATACATATATTTATACACACATGGTCTTTATTTCTTGAACATAGTGTATCTGCTGGCTTTTAGAAGACTCTTTGCACTTTACACAGGCAGAAAGTCAGTCTCAAGTAAGCCTAGGTTCTTGGGGCCACAGAAATACTCGTGCATATTAAACCATGGAATTCTTGGATTTGCTGCACACATGGATTTCTACTGTCCCAGTTCATAACACACGTGTGTCCCGGAGTATATTGTATTAAATTGAAGAAAAATAAAATGCAATACTCTTTCAGCATGGGGCTGCTTTTGGTCCACCGCAAGGTGGATTTCATCCTCCTTATTGGCAACCAGGACCTCCAGGACCTCCAGCGCCTCCCCAGAACCGAAGAGAAAGGCCATCATCATTCAGGGATCGGCAGCGGTCACCTATTGCACTTCCTGTGAAGCAGGAGCCTCCACAAATTGGTAGCTATTTATTTAAGTTTGGTGAACCATAGTTGGCATGATTTATTACTTTAAAAAAGGATATCTTATTTTGTTAAATTGTTCTGATGCCTTTGACATAGTAAAAGTTGATACTTTAAAACCCTGTCATAGTAGGCTGGACATGGTGGCACATGCTGGTATTCCCAGCACTTGGGAGGGTGAGGTAGGAGGATCGCTGTGAGTTCAAGGCTAGCTTGTGTCTTGAAATCCTGTCATTTTATAGTCATAAAATTACAAAAAAGATACTGTACTTAAGCTAAACTGTGTTTTGAAATTTTTTTCTTTATCACAAGCTCTAGATTTTGTGATGAAATACACATTTTTGATGACTATAATATTTTTGTGTACTCTTCAGTGTTGAAATTTTAGTACATTAGGCAGACAAATATTTTCTTTTTTCAAAGCCTAAATGTTCTCTGTCTAATGTCTCTTTCACCTTCAGCAAATCTGACACTGTTGCTAGATTAGTTTTCCTTTTATTATTTCTCTTTCATAAGTATTTTGGCAGAAAGTTTTAATTTTTAAATAACAGATTTTTGCCAATAGCAAGTTATGTATGTGCCACTTGGTTTAGAAAGTTCCAAATCATCCAGTGAACTAGAAAATTTAAGTCTTTCTTTTTTATTTTTTTTAATAGATGTTTGTCATAGCTGCTGCAGTAGTTTGTTTGTTTGTTCATTTTTGTAAGACAAGTTCTTACTATATTTTGAACTCACTATATGACCTAGGTTGGCCTCCAATTGTGTCCTTCTGCCTTAGCCTCCCAGGTTCTGGCAATACAGGTGTATGCCACCTTGTCCAGTGAAGTCTTTCCTTTTTACATTTTATTTTATTTTATTTTATTTATATGTATGTTTTTGCAGCACCGGGGATCAAACTCACAACCTTCTGTCTGCCAGACAGGCAGGTGCTTAAGCTGCTGAGCCAAACTCCCAGCCCTAGTATTTTCGAAGCAGGGTCACACTATATAGCTCAGACCTGCCTTGCACTTGCGTTGTAGCCCAAGCCGGCCTCGAACTCACAATACTCCTCCTACCTCAGCCTCCTAGTGCTGGGATTAAAGGTGTGCACCACCACGCCCAGCCCTCCTTTTTACATTTTAGAAAGGTTTTTTAACTTACTGTTTTTCTTTTCTTTTTTTTTTTTTTTAACCTACTAAATGACTTTTTAGTACGAAAACAGACTTGTGCTTTTGTTTAACTTTGCTCTGTATTCATATTTTAGCAAGTAACATTTTTTTTGGTTTTATAAGAATTTGTATTAGCCCATGTCACCATTTACTTTCACCTGGGGCACATCACTTTTATCTGAATGTCCATTTTGTCATCTACAAAAGACTGCCATAACAGTAGTGATCTCTGAGGGCTTTTGTAAAGATTAATGTGACATTTCAGTGTGCTTTTATTGTGTCCTGACAGATAAAGCCCTAGAACTTGTTCCCTGCATTTTGTCAAAAGGGATGACTAAAAGAAAGCACAGTGTGTGATGGGTGTTGTCTATTTGTTTTTACACACAAAAAATTGTAGAGAATCAGGAATAAGGAACTCATTTTTTTCTGTATGAAACAGATGCAGTAAAACGCAGGACTCTTCCAGCTTGGATTCGTGAAGGTCTTGAAAAAATGGAACGTGAGAAGCAAAAGAAATTAGAGAAAGAAAGGATGGAACAACAACGTTCACAATTGTCCAAAAAAGAAAAGAAGGCTACAGAAGATGCTGAAGGAGGCGATGGCCCTCGTTTACCTCAGAGAAGTAAATTTGTAAGTAGGATCTTCTGCTATGAAACTCTGTATAAAGTTTATTTAAATAGACATTTTAGCCTACAGAAAAATACTAAATGTTCCTGAGATAGCTTGAAATAAGTATTGAGGTTTATGTTTGTGTGTATGTGTTTTGAGGGTGGAGATATTTGGTAGGATTCTGAATAGGTGTTACCTTTGTAGACAAATTTATGTTCTTTCTTTGCTGTAGCTCACTCCCTCTTGCTAGTTTATACAAAGCAGAGCTATGTTAAATGATAATAGAGAAGAAAGATGCTTTTTGTGAATATTTCAATGTATGCCTGAGGATGTAATAATTTTTGACATGAGCAGTGAAAGTGTTTTAAATGTTTAAATCTTCATTCATCAGTTAGATGGCATGAGTGATTTAGGAATTTATTGTTTTTCAATAATGGGGTTCTAGCTGGTACAGCAGCTACATTACTGGTCAGAATGCAGGAAAGGAAATGGGTCTTCCTTCAAGGCCATTTTCTTAGGATTGCTAAGAATGACTGTTGAACACATGTTTGGCTAAGGAAGGATCCTGTTTAGGGTATTATAGCCATAATGAAACTCAAAACCATTCAAAGACATAGGTATTTCCTCAGTCTGAAGTAGACCTAATTTTTTATCTGTCCATTGTGTAGCTAAAAAGAACTAAGATTCAGGGCAGTCTGAGATCTTGGAAGTGACTGGAGATTTTTCATATTTGATCACATGCCTTTAGGTTAGTAGCTATACACAAGTGTAAAAGTTATATTGAATAATGTGTCTGATCCATTTTTCCAAAGTTTTCTACAAACCACTTATTTCAAGACCATCATGTATAGTGGATAGGTTAATTAAATCCCTCTGGGCTTGATTTTTGTTGGTTATTTACGAAATGAGGTCAAAATTGACTAATAAGAAAAGAAAATAGAAAAAAAATAATTAAATTTCATAAATCCTTTTGTAATTTTATATTTCTTCCCAGGTTATTCTTTAAATTACCGAAAGAAAGCCGGGCGTGGTGGCGCACGCCTTTAATCCCAGCACTCGGGAGGCTGAGGTAGGCGGAGCATTGTGAGTTCGATGCCGGCTTGGGCTACAACATGAGAACAAGGCCGGCTTGCATTACATAGTGCGACCCTGTCTCAAAAAACTAGGGCTGGGAGTCTGGCTCAGTGGCTTAAGTACCTGCCTGGCAGGTGCGAGGCTGTGAGTTCAATCCCGGGTGCCACAAAAAAAATAAATAAGTAAATAAATAAAATAAAATAAATTACCGAATGAAATCTGTGATGAATATGATTTAGAGGGGCCAGAAGTATAGTTCAGTGATAGAACATGTGTGTAGCATCCTTGAATCCCTGCATTCAATCCCCAGCACCAGAAAAAGGAAGACCAGAAAAAAATGTAATTTTGACAGAAGTTTCACTTTTACATTTTTGTTGGGTCAACTTTTATTTGCGGTTTTAAATTTTTGAAAATTCAGGTAGAAATTTTATATTCTAAACATAAATTTGAGCTGTACTTCTATTTTTATAGGATAGTGATGAAGAAGATGAAGATCCTGAAAATGTTGAGGCTGCCAGCAGTGGAAAAGTCACCAGAAGTCCATCTCCAGTCCCTCAAGAAGAACAGAGTGAACCAGAGATGACTGAAGAAGAGAAAGAGTATCAAATGGTAGAATGTGAAGTTTCTGTCTTATGCAATAATATATTTTGGTGTTTGTTTGTTTGAGACAAGATCTTGCTCAAAGAAATCCTCCTTCCTCTGCCTCCTGAGTGCTAAGATTATAGGCATATGACATTACACTTGGCGGTTTTTTGTAATTTTTTAAACTGTTGATTGGTTATCTAAAATATTTAAACCAAGAAACCTAAAACAGTTATAAAGTATTTATTCACGTGTAGTTTTCCTCGGCAAAGTATGTCTATAAAATTCAGATAGTGTTTTACAACAACACCCTCCACTAGAAAAATCCACTTAATATTTAATACAAAATCTGGTTGCAAACTGAAATTTGATGAGAACCAAATCAAATTTCCCCGTAAGGTCAGCATTTAACCTGGTGCCTCAGTTCGTGAATTTGATTCTTTTTACGAATCTGGTTGCAAACTGAGTTGGATGTGAACCAAATCAAATTCAGTGGTTAGGTGCAGTTGTTGTCCTTATGGAGAAATTTTGTTTGGTTATTGTCCAGTAGGGTTTGTGACCAGAATTGTGGAGAGAATTGAGTTCATGAACCAAGGTACCACTATACGTTTAGGAAGCACTGGCATTGAACACAGTTAAAAATATGGCTTCATTGTAAGTATTCTTAAAGCCTTTATTGTATATGAAGTATATTGTCACTTCATGAAATTAAGAATATACTGTGTGGGACGCTAAGGCAGGAGGATTGTTGCAAGTTTGAGACCATCCTAGGCTACAAAGTGAGCTCAAGGTCAGCCTGAACTGCATATCAAGACCCTGTCTCAAAAGAAAAAAAAAAGAAAAAGGAATATATTATGATACATTTCCCGTAGTGAAAGACTAGTGATCTTTAGATACTGATTCTGTATACTTCATTTTAATAGATAAGCTGTTGGGCACAGAGAAGTGAAAGGCCTAAGAGTCTGCATTTCAAACAGTTGTTGATAGCCAAGCCAGAGAAATCCAGCTCTTACATGAAATCTAGTATGCACCATTTTGTATTAACTTTTTTCTTTTAAGGATGCTGTTATTGTTTACAAGTATATTAGAGTAGTCAGGAATAAAAGGACTTCATTTGGCAGAATGGAATAATATCTTTACTTGTTTTTTTACCCCTCAGATTTTTAAGCTAACTTTCGGAAGTGACTTAAACTAGTATTGTACTGCTTATAAATATTAAGTGAAAAGCTACTTACATTTACAGAATTTTTTATTAATAGAAATTTTCTACATTTTAATCTAAAATAAAAATTTAGTGTCTGCATGGACAGATTGATTTTCTTCTTTGAGCTCTATTATTTTGAATGTTTTCAAGTTTTGATGTTGTAGAATAACTTAAGATTCCTTTCCTTCAGCTGGCTGCTCCTGACCTCAGAATGTTGCATAAGCTGACTGCATCAGTAACTTTGTATTACTAACTAAATTAGTAGCTAAATTAGAAACAGTATATAAACTGTTATTCCTTAGATGTTGCTGACAAAAATGCTTCTGACTGAAATTCTTCTGGATGTCACAGATGAAGAAATTTATTATATAGCCAAAGACACACATCGGAAAGCAACGAAAGGTATATTGTGGTTTTTCTTGGTTTTGCTTTTCCGGGGGAATTTTGGTTTTATTGACTCTTTTGGACTTTTTTGTTGTCCTTTGGATTACTATCAGTTATTTAAACATTCTCTTCTTGCATGTTTTAACTCTTTGGGAAACATTAGATTTGTAGACACTATTAAAACAACACAATTTTTTTTTTATCTGACAGCCCAGATTAGCAGTCATGGTATTGTCTAGTAGAGTATTGTAGAAGATTCCTTATGTTCAATTTTTTTAATAGATGCCATGGTATTGGTATTGGTTTTTCACTTCTAATGCAGTTTGACAATGAATTTTGAATTAAGAACCTTCAGAGTTTTCAGTGTTAAAATTCTTACAGAAGCAAGTAATTTCCAGTCCTCCCGCATGATTTTAGTAACACTTTTAAAACATTGAAACACAAATTTGTGCCATAACTCAGAAGCAGGAATACAGATATATACTAGTCAACATTTTTCCTCATTATAAACAATCTCAGCGCACATCAGAATTATAATTTCAAAGCCAGACATGATACTGGTTTAAAATGAATGTTATGTTTTTAATGTTTCTTCTCTCCCCCAAAAAGCAGCAATAGTAGTAGATTTAACAATACCCCGTAGACTCTCATGACTATGAAATCGTGGCTATTTGTGTTAACATGTTGTTCCTGTTGTTGATGTGATACAAAGCTCCTGCAAAACAGCTGGCACAGTCCAGTGCACTGGCTTCCCTCACTGGACTCGGTAAGTGTTCTCCTTACTTCTGAGAGGGCCTAAAGGGAAAGTCACACTTACCTTGTCTTTCTACATGCTCTGTTTTGAAATTGCACTATTCCTACTCAGTTTATAAAACCTAGGTCTCAGGGGGTAAACAAGGTTTACATTTTTAACTAAAGCGTTCACAGCGGGACTATTATAAATGTGATGGCTAATTCATAGATTATTGGGGCAAGGTGAATGGAGGATTTCTTCATCAGTTGCTCCAATATGTGTATTTTATATATATAAAATTTCATATATATGGGTGTAGTTTGTACTTGATCTTAGACAAAAGACCAGGAAGCGATAGTTTGTACTTAGCAGGTCATAATTTAGCCATGACAGTACCTAACTTCAGTTTCAGAATTACTGCATACATGCTGTAGGGATTTACTTATCCACTAATGGTTTTAATGACTTTCATATGAATTGTGTTGCAGCAAGTTGAGTTTTAACAAAGAGGAGAGGTTTTATCTTACCACAGTGTAACAGCAGTGATGTATTCATAATTTGCTATTTGCATGATATATTATCAAGGCTCTAAAGCTTGAATTTGCCTTTTCCACGTCCTCATTTCATACTAATTTTTGTGAGCAACAAGATTGTAGGTAGAATCAAATGCCCATATGGTTTTGTTATGATTACCATTTAGATCACTTCAGGGTGGGGAGTAGTTTCAGTATCATAACAGTTCTGTGCCAGTGAGCCATTATCATGATTACTTAATGGGGAGAAATATATGAAATATTCCAGAAATAATAATGTGATAGGTGACCATCGTCTGAGGGTTCTTTGAACTCTGTAAGCATTTGAAAGTATACTTCTCCCCACCCCGAACATGTATTCTTTCAGGAAAAGGCAATGAAAAAAGAAATGAGCTTTCTTCTCAGACCTTAAAAAGTTTTTAATAGACAGTGCAATATTTTCGTATAATAGACTAAGCTTTATGTACACAGGTGGACTGGGTGGTTATGGATCAGGAGACAGTGAAGATGAGCGGAGTGACAGAGGCTCTGAGTCATCTGACACTGATGATGAAGAATTACGGCACCGAATCCGGCAAAAACAGGAAGCTTTTTGGAGAAAAGAAAAAGAGCAGCAGCTACTGCATGATAAACAGATGGAAGGTATGTCTTTTAGATTATCTAGTTTTTGTCAGATTATCTAGTTTTTGTCAAGTATAACATGTTTTTGTTTTGTTGGTTTTGATTTTGGTTTTTTGAAACAGGGTTTGGCTATATAATTCAGACTGTCCTTGAACTCATGGTAGCCCAGGTTGGCCTTGAAATCTTGATGAGCCTCCTGCCTTAGCCTCCCAAGTGTTGGGATTACAGGCATGTGGCACCACTCCTGGTTTGTTGTTGTTGTTGTTTTAACCAACCTAAACATATCAGATGACAGAGTTAAGGCTAAATTATAAGTAATATGTGTTGCAACTGAGGCCATTTACCGTTTTGTTTTGTTTTAGTTACCATTCATTGTGGATGCTGTAGGCCGAGCTATTTAGTAGGCTATTTTGATTTCTTATTAGGATTGTTGAAGTGAAAAACGACTTTTGAAATGGAGAAAATACATTTGTAGGACAATTGAAAAGTAGTTTATTTAGGGATAGTGAAAGGCTACAAGTTTTTTATTTAAAATGCTTCATGTGGGTGCAATAATTACATAATAGTAGGAAAAATGAAAGAATACATAGAATTGTGGTTCTTAAAAAATCTTATTTCTTCAGCTTCAAATGTAATTAAGACTTAGCAGTTACCATTTTCGTTTTTACTTGTAAGTTGCTATAAATTCAACAAAAGGGAAGTCTTTCTGCCTATGCATCTCCGCATTTTGATACTCTTGCTTTACTGTACAAAATGGTAGCCAAGTACATTTAACTATTGAGTACTTGAAATGTTGCCAGCCCACATAGAGGTGTGCTGTAGGTATAAAATACACATTAGAGGGCTGGGAGTTTGGCTTAGTGGCTTAAGCGCCTGTCTGGCAGGCACAAGGCCATGAGTTTGATCCCTGGTGCCACAAAAAAAAAAAAAAAAAAAAAACATTAGATTTTGAATATTGTGCTTGAAAAAAAATCTTATATTTTTTGAATTATTTGCATTTTAAAATAATATTTTTGTCTTACTGAGTTAATAAAATTTCAAATTAATTCCACCTGTTTGTTTTTGCCTGATTAATGTGGCTACTAGAAAATTTTGAATTGTGTGATTTGTATCCTAATTCTGTACCTTGATTGTTATAGTCTAGTAGCTTAAGACTTAATAATAGTTTTTAATTATACATTCAAATTTTTTTTTTGTCTTTTTCTGTTTCAGAAGAAAAGCAACAGACAGAAAGGGTTACAAAAGAGATGAATGAGTTTATCCACAAAGAGCAAAATAGTTTATCACTTCTAGAAACAAGAGAAGCAGATGGTGATATGGTTAATGAAAAGAAAAGAACTCCAAATGAAATGACATCCATTTTAGAACCAAAAAAAGACCATAAAGAAAAAGAAAAACAAGAAAGGAGTAGATCAGGAAGTTCTAGTAGTAGTTCCAGTAGCAATAGCAGAACTAGTAGTACTAGTAGTAGTGTCTCTAGTTCATCTTACAGTTCTAGCTCAGGTAGTAGTCACTCTTCTTCTCGGTCTTCTTCTCCTAAAAGAAAAAAGAGACATAGTAGAAGTAGATCTCCAACGATTAAAGCTAGACGTAGCAGGAGTAGAAGCTACTCTCGCAGAATTAAAATAGAGAGCAATAGGGCTAGAGTAAAGATCAGAGACAGGAGGAGATCTAATAGAAATAGCATTGAAAGAGAAAGACGACGAAATCGGAGTCCTTCCCGAGAGAGACGTAGAAGTAGAAGTCGCTCAAGGGATAGACGAACCAATCGTTCCAGTCGCAGTAGGAGTCGAGATAGGCGTAAAATTGAGGATCCACGTGGAAGTCTTAGTGGGAGCAGTCATAAGCATAAAGGTGAGGCTAAAGAACAAGAGAGGAAAAAGGAGAGAAGTCGAAGTATAGATAAAGACAGGAAAAAGAAAGACAAAGAAAAGGAGCGTGAACAGGATAAAAGAAAAGAGAAACAAAAAAGGGAAGAAAAAGATTTTAAGTTCACTAGTCAGGATGATAGATTAAAGAGGAAAAGAGAAAGTGAAAGAACATTCTCTAGGAGTGGTTCTATATCTGTTAAAATCATAAGACATGATTCTAGACAAGATAGTAAGAAAAGTACTACCAAAGATAGTAAAAAGCATTCAGGCTCTGATTCTAGTGGAAGGAGCAGTTCTGAATCTCCAGGAAGTAGCAAAGAAAAGAAGGCTAAGAAGCCTAAACATAGTCGATCGCGATCCATGGAGAAATCTCAAAGGTCTGGTAAGAAGGCAAGCCGCAAACACAAGTCTAAGTCCCGATCAAGGTAGTATACTTTTTAAAGTATTTTGTCTGATTTTTTAAAAAAAAAATTTGACTGAATTTATTCAAAGTTGAAAGTGTCCTTTCTCTCTCTCTTTAATAAAGTCAGTTTGGTACTTGATAAATGATCATAGTTTAAATAATATTAGAAATCCTGTATAGTAGTATTTATTTAAAATTGCAGATTTTTGGTTTAAAATACATTTTTATTTTTAAATTTTTGTGTTTTCCCTTCTTTTTTTTTGCAGATCGACAACCCCTCCCCGTCGTAAGCGCTGAGGAATGATGTGGCAAGAATGCCATGATGTTTTAACAAATTCCATGAGTTTTAAGGGCTTGTCTCATTATAGAGGCACATTGTGGCTGTGTAGGTGAAACCAGAATCTTTTTTTTTTTTTAATCTGTAAATAGGTGTACTTTTTCCAAATGCTGCTCCAAGTTAATTAATAGGATTTCTTTGTATTACACTTTTTTCAAAAAATAGTGCATAATAAGACCATAAACATGCCATTCTCTTTCAGCTGTAATGTTCTTAAACTTATTCTTGAATGTACTGTGATGTCAATAAAGCTCTTTAGTTCATTTTTGTTAAAACTCTTGCACCTTAATTTTATAATTTTAATCTAAGGAACATACTTTTCTAAAAAGCAGCTGGAATTTTGTATAACAGGTTTTAAAGGTACGTCCTTCCACCTCCCCCAAAGAAAAATGGTTTTGACTTAAAACAGTTTGTCAGAGTTTGTAAATTGTACCCATGGACTTTTGTCAAATTCCAACTTTAAGGGTGTGGAAGAGGGCCAGAAATAGACCTTTTATTTTTACTTGGAAACAGTTGATCAACTTTCAAAACTTATTTTGGGGATTTTCAAGTAACTACATAGTCTCTGTATGTAAGATATGGTTCATGCTTGTAAAATGAAATTGCTGGAATCAATCAAGCCAGTGCATCAGTATAGTTATTTATAATGACAAGTTGAATTTGACACCAGTAGTAGCCTGGGCACTATATTTTATACCCACTTTATTTCACCCACTTCTGTCTTAGAGATATATCGAAACACCTTGGATTATTATAAAAAGAGGACTTAAAATTAAATGAATTTGTATTTTTAAAAGTGTAACATGACCTTAACCCAGTGGAGGAGTGCTGTTATGCAGGTTTGTGCCAATTACATAACAGTAAAATGGTCTGATTTTGTCAGTTTCTAAAAATTTTGATGAGTGGGTGGTCCAATTTAAAACTGTCACAGTTTATGAGTTAGAATGGGGCTCTCAAGGAATTTTAACTTTAGTGCTCAATTGCTATCAGGGTCCATTTTTTATGATTATGCACTTATACAGTGATAGATCAATCTCAAAACAAAAGCTTTTAAATTTTATTTTAAAAAGCAAATCCGGACACAGAGACAATTTTAAAGTATGCCTTCTTACCAGCAATAGTTCATTTTAAAAATAATGACAGGTTTTTGCCAAGATCAGTGTTTCCTCAAAATGAAGATAAAAATAGATTTGTATAGTGTGCTCTTGTACCTCTACATAGGTTCTTTTTATTAATTTTGAGCAGTTATGCATTTATCTAAAGGAAGTAAACTGTGAATAAATGCATGTTTACCAAAATGGCTGTTTACAGTGCATTTAGTTCTGATATTTATAAAGTTGACATTTCACAAAATAATTTTAAAATAGTTTGTAATTCTATATGGTTTAGATCAGTCATACATGGAGACAAGAAAAATGTGCAATATTTTTTATGTAGGTGAGCTAACTGAAGTGTACCCAATTGAAGAATTATCTGATTATTTGTAATAGATAAGTTGTATAACATTTTCATATCTTAAAATGTTTTTTAGATCAATCTTCGAGTGAAATACTATTTTCAAAATAAAATTATACAGAAAAATTCTGCTGGCTATGATATACACATTTTTGCACAAAAATATGAACTGTAGTCAAAAGTAGTATTTGACACTTACCTACTCTGCCATGATTTGCAAGTTTCATATCAGTTAAATCTGTTGATTAAAAAAATGGCAATTGTGAATAGTAAATACCAGTGTTATAATTAGATTCTTGGGTTTTTCATATTATGGAAAACTGAGGGAATTCACCATTTCCTTGGCTTACTCTTTGGTAAGGGTATGTAAAATAGAAATTCCATGATTTAGGATGTGAATGCTACAATTTACACGTAAGTTAGATATGTAACTTAGTTTTGAAATCTTCCTGAAATGATACCACCAGAAAATTAAGATAATCATTGGTCTGGATTGGTCAGTAAAATCTGTCTTCTTTAAATTCTCTTTAAAAAATATATCTAGTGTATTAATCATACTTGCTTTTGTGGGGTGGGTGTAAACCACACCACTAAGAGAATAAAATGTAATTCAGAAAAGGTAATTATAAGATTTGTTTCAGGCCCCCAAAATACAAATAAAGATCGGTGTGGAATTTCAGTGTACTTGTTTTCTGCCATTGTAAAATAAAATGTCTTCTTAGTTGTTAGTATCTTGTTAGTGTGACACACAGTAGGTAACTTTCATGAGTCTTTTTAGTTTGCATTATTGTATTTCCTCAAAGATATGAAGTATAATAATGGTGGGTGAGTTCTTAAAATTTTATTTGGAAATTTTTGCATCAGAGTTGCCTTAGTTCCAAAGTTACTGGAATACTGCCTTATGACCACCTTTACATTCAAACTTTTTCTTTTCCTAAATAAAGTGCATTTTAATTTACTGAATTTTGTAAAATGTAACAAGTATAGTTTAATGGAAGTAGTTTGATTTACTGGAGTGGCCTGGCTCTGCTAATTTGATGTGTTGGGCAGAGCATTAAATTACTGTGGGCCTCAACTTTCTTAAGAAAGGAATTAGATGGTCTCTAGGGTGTTTAGCACTTTAGACCTTAAGTTCCTTAGCCTTTTTGTTTGTTTTTTTTTTGCTTTGCTTTGACTGTCAAAAAATTTTTATTGGTATGTTTTAGATATATGTAATGATCATATTCATTGTACGGACTTTGTACCTGTACATGATACATCTTGATTGGTTTTTTCTCCCAACCCTTCCCCTCCCTTCAACCCCTCTTCCCTTCCTTATTTACAAAAGCATTGTTTCCGTGTTTTTCCTTTTTAAAGTTTTCCTTCTTTTCCTCCTCCCCATCCCTTGTTCCCTTTCCTATCTGAACGTGTTCTTCCCATTTCCCAATATCTATTATGCATTTTGTTCTTTATTTACACTTTCAGTTTCTCACACCAGAGAATTTTTTTTTTTTTTTGCTGGGGCGGGGGTGTGGAACTCACAACCTTACACCTGCCAGGCAGGCGCTTACGCCGCTGAGCTAAATCCCCAGCCCTATTTCTTGAGACAGGGTCTCACTATGCAGTTCAGGCTGGCCTTGAACTCACTTTGTATTCCAGGCTGGTCTCGAACTCAAAAGGATCCTCCTGCCTCAGACTCCCTAGTGTGATCAAAGGCACACGCCACCACGCCTGGCTTAGAGAATGTTTTACACGACATGAATTAAACTTGTAACAAAGGTTTGTTGGATATCATCTAAGAGTTTACCTGTAAACGCACATTGCTTCAATTTGCCACATTCTAATTATGATAGTGCACAATTATAATTTTAATTACCAATTTATGTGGAATTTTTGAATAAGAAAATTTTTTCGAAAAGATGAAACAGCTGTTAAAGCTCTACCTTTTTAAAAAAATATAAAATAACAAGTGATAAGTAGGTGTTACAAGTTTTCTAGCAAAATCAATTTGTAGACTATACAATGTTTATGGATGAGACCAGAGGTAGTCTGGAAAATGTCTCAATGACAGCCTACTTCTAGCCAACAATTTAAAACATGGGCCTAAAGGTTACTGAACAAGTTTTGTTTTGTTTTATGTTTGTAGAGAAAAGTACTATGAACCAGTTTTGTGTAGCTGGGCTAAACTACTTTTGGGAATTCAAAAGCTTTTGCTTCCTATTCAAGCGAATCATTTGTTGTTTTTGTTGTTGAACTGACAATGTAGTGAAGGCTGTGAAGCCCAGTGGGTTGTGTTACATTCAAAGAAAATACAGTGTATCTAATAAAGGCCTTAAAATTTTATTTAATCATATTTGAACTTTAGTTTTTCTTTGACTCGGTCACCCCAACAAATACATATATAACACATGCTAATTTTTTCTTTTTTAGCAATTTTCTGTCTGTATTTGGAGAAATGGTCATGTATCTGAGGAGAGGCAGCTCTAAAGAGGATATAGAGTAGAAAAGTTTGCACCCACTTTTAGGGGAAAGGCCCGTATTTTAGGTCAGGAGACACAGGTGAAAGACTATTCCAGAGTAATAAACATTACTAATTCAAGGGGCTTTTACCTGTTTGACCCTGTCTGTTGAAAATAGAATATTTAATGTTGGAAATTTATTATTATTCTTGCCGAAGGAAAGACATTTTATACATTTAGAGGTCCGCTGTTACTGATCACGGTTACTGATCACAGTTCTAGCTTTGAAGTTTGCCTCAGTCTTGCCTCAGTCCTCTGCTATATTGCATACATTCTGCTCAGGGTACTAGGTTACTTGCAAAAATGTCCCTCTGTGATACTTGAATATCTTGGAAGGGAAATAGCCCCTACCCTTGAAAAGTGCTTCCATTGTTTTGTAATTTTAAGCTGCAAAGTCTGTTTTAGAAGGACAAATATCCTTGGGGAGACAAATATGAAATAGATCACAGGATAACGACATGGAATAATGGCTTATCTACTATGATCACGAGGTTTGAGATCATGTAGAATTAGGCAGTATGGAAGATCTTAAAGATTATTTATAGTGTTAGGAATATTTTTATCTTTTTGTTGCATTCACAGTATAGATCTTGAACGTGAAAGTAGCCGACCAGCCATAACTAATCCGAGCATACAAATCGGCTGTAGAGGGCGCGAAAGGGTCTCGGAACCTTTCTGTTGGGGCTCTCTTGTGAGAGGGACCGGAAAAGGACTGGGATCGTTTGCCGTGATGTGGGGAGGCCAAAAGTTGAGCTCTTCTGGCAGTCGCTTTTTAGGAGTTCTCCGGTCTGGGTGTCTGGCCAGGCGAGCCGAACGTCCTTCGTGGGCCGGTGAGTGATGCGAAAGTCCCTTCCCCGCGCGCCGTGGTCTCTGCGCGGGAGCGGCGCGGGGCTGCCCTGGACTCCGGGCCCGGGCCTCACGAAGCTTGCGGCTTGGCGCTGGTCCTCTGTTTCTGCACGGGGGACTGGGCTCTCCGGCGATTGCAGAGCCAAGAAAGAGCTGCGGAGCACTCGGGGTCCCGCGGCGAACCGCCTTCGATCACCAGGCCTTCTGCTCAGTCTGGTCGCGCCCTGCGCTCGGCAGCCGGCGACCCACGCGGAAAGCTGTCGTCTGAAGGTCTGAAGGTCGCGCTTCCTTTCTTTGCCAGGTCAAGGAAGACCCGGCTGTCTCTTGCAGTGATTCATAGCATTGGTTCAGTGTTCTGTTTGCGTATGTCTTGTTCTTTTTGCGTATGTCTTGTTCTTTTTTTTTTTTTTTCTTCTTCCAGAAGGAATTTAAGGCAGCTCTACTACTTTTTGATTAATAGTTTATACAAAAGATCGTATGGGTATGCTGAAGAGGATAACTAACTGCATGTAACCCACGTAACAAATAGTGTGTAGTAAGACATTGTTACGGGCACTGGAATTTTAAAAGGAATGATACTTTAAAAGTCTTTCAAATACAGTGTTAGGATGGAAGCTGGGCGAGGTGGTGCACACCTGTAATCTCAGCACTAAGGAGGCTGAGGCAGGATTGCTTCAAGTTCAAGGCCAACCTGGACCTTATAGTGAAACCCTGTCTCAGAAAACAAAAAACAAAAACATAGTATTAGGATAGAACTAAGATCAGGATATAATAAGCAAAAAAATGGAAAATTCAGCACTACACCGAGAGTTGATTAGTTGGTAGTCTCAGTGAAGAAATGTACAGTCAGTAAAACAGTTCAAATCCATTTCTGTGCGCATGGAAAAATGATCAGAATATAGTTTTAAGAAAATAAAGTACAAGTCACTATATATTATGAACTTAGAGATTCAGATCTAGTTGGAGATATGCAATTTTAGCAGGGATGAACTATGATGGAATCGTTGGTTTTCTACCATTTTATTGTCCTTTATATACTTTTCTCAAAAATTTTTTTCAATATTTTATAATCAGAAATTAAAAAAAGAAAAAGAAAAAGGGTGAGCTGGGCGTGGTGGCACATGCCTTTAATCCCAGCACTCGGGAGGCTGAGGTAGCTGGAGCATTGTGAGTTCGAGACCGGCTTGGGCTACAATGTGAGCAAGGCCTGAACTATATAGTGTGATCCTGCCTCGAAAAAAATAGGGCCAGGAGTTTGGCTCAGTGGCTTGAGCGCCTGCTTGGCAGCTGCAAGGTTGAGTTCGATCCCTCATACCAACAAAATCAACAACAAAAAAACAGTGACACCATTTCTAAATTTGGTAGTGGTGCTTTAAGAAGGAGCTAATCTGTATTTGCAACCAGGGAAACTTCTTCGCTGAGAATTGTCTTGAAGGAATTGGGTTATGTTAGAGGCATTTGGAGAAACCAGAAGGCCAGCTGGAAAATTTGAAATTTGTGAGAAATGACAGTGTCCCTTGAAAGTAAAGCCGGTGGCTGGAAATCCGGTGCTGAGGGTCTCAGAGTAGGAAGGGATGAGATGAGACTTTTTAGGCCCTAAGATGTTCATAAAGAGCCACATCCACCTGCTGAGGTAGATGCTCCTGAGAACAGTGGGAATTACTGGAGGAGCAATGTAATCAGGCTTCATTAAACAGAAATGACACTTGGCAGCTGTGTAGAAAGTGGAGCGGAGCCAGGCAGGCCTGGGCTTTAAGACATTAAATGAAGATTGCTGAAATAAGGTGTCAGGATAAAAGTTGCTTCACTCGCCCACTGCCAGCATGATGCCATAGGTGCTGAATAAATTACTTAAGTAAATTAAATGGGGCCTCTTCCCCTCAGTTTCTTAAGCAACCAGAAGTGTAACAATGGAAAAACATACGAAATTATCATAATAAAATCTAAATATCTTTGTTTTTTAATCTAGTCTTTAAGTTTAACCAAGAACATTTAATATTGTAAGGAAACCTTGTTGCTTTAGACATAGAAAACCTTTATCCTTTCAGCTATGGCCAACTTAATTATATATTATAATAATTCAGTATATCTCTGGGAAAAACCAGAGAAGACACTCATCATTGTAGAAAACTGAGGCAAATTGATTCAGGCAGCTGATTTTACAGCTATAGCAGGGAGTTTTGTCTAGCAATTCTCCAACACCAATGGACATATATATATATATATATATATATATATATATATATATATATCTTTAACCAAGAGAAAAACTCTAACTTATTGTACATAGAAAACAATAGACATTATGTTTATAAAACACATTTTAAAAATATTATCTTGATTGGCTAACAACCTGGATTAAAATATGTGATGAACTTCAAAGACATCTTTTTTTTAATAACCAATTTAAACTAGCTCTGTTAAGTCATGTGAACCATAAATGTTTGGGCTAATATCGTGAGTGTCTATAACCCAACTAAAATAAAACATATACCTGAAAAGTAACACAGGGAAGCACACACATTAACCTAATCTTATGAAAGTCTCAAAAAATTCAGAAGTTTAAAAGGACAAATATTAAATGGAAAGATGAAATTGATAAAAGCTCAAAAAATCTTTAATGAAGCAACTTCAAGTATTTTAACCAGTTATTAAAAATAGATTCTAGGGCCGGGGATATAACTCAGCAGCACAAGCACCTGCCTGGTAAGCGCAATGTCCTGAGTTCAGTTCCCAGTACCAAAAAAAAAAAAAAAAAATTCTAGAGGCAGACAAACAATGGAACACAGAACATATGGAGCAAATATTTTTTTAAATTGCAGTGCACTCATAAATGTGTTGGCCATGCTGAATTATAATAACCCTTTTTATAGTTTTTTTTTTCTGGTACCAGGGATCGAACTCAACCTCGTGCCTGCCAGGCACGTGCTTTATGCCACGGAGCTAAATCCCTGACCCTATTTTTTGAGACAGGATCTCACTATGCAGTTCAGGCTGGCCTTGAACTCACTTTGTAGCCCAGGCTGGTCTCGAACTCACCAAGGATCTTCCTGCCTCTGCCTCCCAAGTAAGTTTATAGCTATAAATAGACTAATCAGAACTTTGCCCTGGGGGTTATGATAGCAGTTTTTAGGTGAACTGTAACAGAGACCTCTTGTAATAACACCAGTAAGAGTAAGAAGGGGGAAAGATAGAAAAGCTATAATTATTAGATGTTAAATGGTTAGATGTATTTGTTAAAAGCTATAAATTATTATCTTTCTTTATTCTAAAACTAAATTTCAGACCTTATCTGTTTTATAACCATGAAAGCAAGGACCTTTTTTTTAAGAAGGGCCCTAATTTGATAGTTTACCTTAATCTTTGGAATAGCTACCTCTTGGGACTCTTTGTATTAGAATTCTGAGAAACTGCTTCTTTGATAATCATGCTGTTTCTTATGGAAATGTTTTCCTCTAAAGGAACAGACCCTTTAAAGGTTCAGTGTTGTAATGGACACGTTTTTTCTGCAAGCATCTCTCTTTCTTCCCCCTACCCCACCTTTCTCCTGGTCTTCCCCCGCCCCGCTCTCTCCCTCTTTACCTCTCTGTGTCAGGATTCAGTTTAGGCCAGTTTTTGGAATTGGAAGCATAAAACCCATCATGGGTCCTTCCGAGATATTTTTCCTAAAGTGTTCCCTGGGATGATAAATTTCCCATCCCAATGAGACACAGAAGCTGCTTGCCTCCTTTGGGGCATCCCTTAAACCGAGGGATTCCGTGGCACTGGAATTCCAATTGATCAGATTGGACCACATGACCTAACAAGATAACTAGTGAGGTACAGAGACAGGGAAACTCGCCCTCTTGGGGAGTTGGAAACCTGCCATCAAGAGTGAAAAAACTGCACTCAAGTCTAGTAGCCACAGATCGGCAGAGAAAGACAGATTCACCCCTGGTGGGCTGCCACTATCACCTGCTCTGTGTTGAGAGTGACAGAGGTCCTAAAATAAGGGAAAGTGGCCTGCTGGAGAGTGGTTCTGGCAAAGGCTGTCAGCTCTAAGTGGCGGGTAAGGCTTTCCACAAGGGACTGAAAAGAACCCAGGCTTAGACTACAGTAGTTGAGCTCATAGCCTGGAGGCCTTTGGGTCTCTAATTTGTTTTTGTTGTTCTATCAATGAAATCATCTGTGCTGTAACCTGTAACTCTTGGGGAAATGATAGGGGAAAAGGAATAGAAAATGTCTAATCCAGTGATGGCAAACCCTTTAGAGCTTTCCGTGATACAAACAGCCCACTGTGGCATGCAAGCCATAGATAGGTTCACTACCACTAGCCTAATCTGATAGTTTTCTGTACAAGGCACAGGAGCTTTATGTATACGGAAAAAGCACAAGGTTATCTAGTCAAAAAAAAAAAAAAAACCCCACAAATTGTGTCTGTATAATAAATGTAATCACACACAATTAAATGGAGGGGAAAACATAAATACTCCAATCTGTTACCTCCTGTCAGTTTCAGTTTGCTAGATATACAGAGTTGATCTTGATGGGACCACCAATGTGAGTCAGTTAATTCTGTATAAACCTAAAATTCTTTGTCTCAGGAAACTGAAGAATAAAATTGCAGACACAAAGAGGGGGTTTGGAGAATATTTATTGGAAATAAGAAAATAAAAGCTTGTGGTGTGTGCCCAGCATAAAAGGATTCTGGAAGCCGAATTGTCCTCAAAAGGAATTTCTGTTTTTAGTTTTTTGAGGAATTTCCATTCTGATTTCCATGGTGGTTTTATTAGTTTTCATTCCCACCAACCTCACAGAAGGGTTCACGTCCTGTTGTCTCACTGCCACCCCTCAGCCTCAGCAGCATTTGTTTTTGTTTTTTGAGTCTTTAGTGATGGTCGTCCTTATTGGAGTAAGGTGGAGTCTCAGTGTTGCTTTAACTTGTAATTTCTCTAATGGCTGGCAATGTTCAACGTTTTCTCATCTGTTTATTGGCCATTTGTACTTGTTTATCTGAGAAGTGCATGTTCATGTTAGTTGTCCCTTTTTGATTATATCTTTATTTTGGGGGGCCTAAGTTTTTAGAGTTCTTTATATATTCTAGATATTAGATTAGTACTTTGTCCAAGGTATAGCTGGTAAAAAGTTTTCTCCATTTTATAGGTTGTCTCTTTATTCTTTCTTCAACTATACATATATCAAGCATTCCTACTGTGTAATACTTTTCTCTATACATTAATTTTTTTTTTCAGTTTATTCAGATAGCCAGCTCATTTGGACTTTACAAAATAAACCATGGGTTTTTTATGAATCCAGAACCGTGTGTTTCAAATCCTGTAGGATGACCTTTTCCTCTTTGAACAGAATTAGAAGTTACTGGTGAGTTTATTTATTGCTTTGGCAGACATTTACATAATTATGTGCAGTAGTAATTGAGTAATATTTTTATGTTTAATAAGCTTGGTTAGTATGTAATAGTTCATGTGGTTTGATTAAAGTAGCTTTTATTTATTTATTCTTAACTAATTTATTTTCTAACTTTAAATTTGGAAAATTTTTAGCCCATGGAAAAGTTGATAGAGTAATATAGCCAATAGCCAGTTCATATCTTTCATCTAAATTCAGAGAAAGCCTTTATTTTTGATAGGAAACTATGTTACAGGGAGAAATATTTTTAATTACAGTATTCTTATGACAGAACATAACAGTGTGGTGCTTAAAATCACAAGTGACCTGGATGCCATATGACTCTAAGGTGGATACACTCTAAGGAGTAAGGATAGAGCAAAGTGGTGTCTTTCTGTACCTGTATTTAATAAGCCAGTTTTTTACCTAGTGAAAAATATTGCATAGCATCAGAATGAGCTCTGTTCTCTATGTATGTGCTCCTACTTGTAAATGAGAACCTTTGAGAGTGGGTATGTCTGAAACTATTGTCACCTGAGCAACTACTATTGTGATCTGTTGCAAATTAGCTGGGCACAGTGGTGTATACCAGTAGTCCCACCACTTGGGAGATTGAGGCCAACGGGTCAAAGGTTAATTGAAAGTCAGCATTCTCTAGGTTCAATCCTCATTATAGGAAGAGAGGCAAGGAGGGAAGGAGAGACAGAGCCTAGGAAAAAAGGAAGAAAAGAAGGAAAGAAAAAGGAAGGAAGGTTATTATAGATTAGTTCTTGGTTATGAGGTTTTATGTTAAGCGTGGAAGAAGAGTCTGATACTCCTAAAATAATATTAATGTTAAAGAAAAATGACGTTTGAATTTATTTAGGTACTTACTTTTGTGGTATTGTAAATTGAACCCAGGGCTTCACACTGACCTACATCCCACCCCATTCATTGCTTTTATAAAAATTTGAGAGAATATCTCCCTAAATTGTTAAGTTGCCCAGGCTGGCCTCAGATTTTCAATCCTCCTTCCTCAGCTTCCTGGAGTGTTAGGATTATAGTAAGAACCAACATGCCTGGCTAAATCTTAACAGAAAGAAACAGCAATGAATATAGAATGCACTTTGCATATATAACTAAGAAATACAATATAACTTTAAATGGTATTACGTTTTCTAACTTAATTATTTTACCCAAGCAGACATTTGAAGTATTTTTCTGTACTGTTTCTGGGATTTAGAACTCAATGTAGTGTCCTAATTTCTATTTAGTCCCTATTTGAGCTTTTCCTTCAGATTATTTTTTTTAACAAATGTCTTCTGAGCACTGGCTATGTTCCAGGAACTCTACTAGTCCCTAGGAATAAAATGATCTTCAAGACAGTCCATGCCTTGCCTACACGGTGCTTACGGTCTAGTGAGGGGGCAAGTATGACCAAATTATTATTTGATCCTGTGTTTACTTTTCTGTCATTGCTGAGACAAAATACCTGACACTCGAAATGAAGGAAGGAAAGGTTTATTTAGCTCATAGATTGTGGAGGTTTCAGTCCATACTCAACTGGCTCTAAGGCTCTAAGGTTGAGGGGCAACCGTTTAAGGCACTATGGCAGATACCCAGAAATGACAAGAGCAGAAGGGCAAAAGGGGGAAGCACGCCTCTTTTCCTCCTTTATATTGTAAGTAGGCTATGCCCCTTGGGTGGGCATAGCACTCACACCATCTCAGTGCCTGCCTCTGCATTGAATGAGGGTGTTATAAAGGACCCTGGCCCCCTACTGCGTCACTTAGTTAAACTTTTGACCTTCTCAGGTTGACACAATGAACAATGTCCTAGAGAGGTAAGGGCATGTCCTTTGTACCCCAAGATGGAGAGCTGCTGAGTTACTTAGATAAGCTCCTAGACTTCTCAAGCTGACACAGGAGAGCAACTATAACTGAGCCCATGGGAAAATACAAAGTGGTATAGGAGTTAAAATAGGGGCCAGTGACCCACTTATAAGGATCAAGGAAGACTTTGTAGATAACAGATATTCTGTTCAAACTAAGATGTAAAGGATGAAAAGGATGAATTGGGCATTCAGAGGAAGAGAGGGATGAGGGATATTGGAAGAGTGTTGTAGGCAGAAGAAAAAGTCTGCAAAGTGCCTGTGAAAGAGCAAGCATGGGCAGTGTGAAGACTCTGAAAGAGGGCCCGTGTGGCTGGCGTGGGAAGCATGAGGACAGTAGAGACAGGTGAGTTTGGAGAGTGAGGGAGTGGGAGCTAAATAATTTTTTAATTAATTAATTAATTAATGTTTGTCTTTTTTGAGACAGGATCTCACTGTGCAGTTCAGGCTGGCTTTAAGCTCACTTTGTAGTGCAGGCTGGTCTCGAACTTGAAATGATCCTCCTGCCTCAGCCTCCCGAGTACTGGGATTACAGGCATCCTCCACCATGTCTGGCTCAATAATTCTGAGCTTTGTAAGCCATGCAGAGGACTTTAGTATTTATTATTAGTTTTAGATATGAACCACAGGGCCAAGTTTTATAAAGGTTTTCGGTTGTAACTTATTGTAAAAGCAAATTAATTTTGTTTCTCCGTGAATGTATGTGAGCAGTTTAGCATCAGCACTGAACATTTATGTATTTAGAAGTGAATAACTTACCATTGAGAATATTTTCCTACACTATGTATCCCATGTTACAGTTTTACAAACATCAGTGTTCATGTGCTCTTTGTTTTCCTAGGCTGCCTTTGACAAGACTGTACAGTGCTTCACATACCACCGTTGACAGCAGTGAGGTGAAAACCTTCTTGGCCCTGGCTCACAAGTGGTGGGATGAGGAGGGAGTCTACGCGCCTCTCCATTCTATGAATGACCTGAGGGTGCCATTTATTAGGTAACATTCAGAAACTCTAAGTCTTGTACAGCAAGGCTCTTTTTAAGAATTCATCCTCTTTTTTGTTTTCTCTTGGTTTATGCTTAGGTTCAAAATGCTGCATTTTAAATTTTCTTTGGAAATTAGGGAGAATCTCTTTGATACTCACTGTTTGAAATGAATAATTTTTAGTAAGATTTCCAGCATCTAGGCTGCTTTCATAACATCACTTGAAGCATTATTGAACATTTCAGGTTAATTAGAATTAAATTCTAATGAAAGGAAACTAAGGCCCTATGTCATCAAGGCCTCTGTATAGCTGCTTGCTGTGGCCCCATTGGCCTGTAGGCAGCTCAGGTAAACCTGCAGTGCTGCTGAGACAGATGATTCAGTGTTTTTTGAGAGCTTGTCTTGCAAAGGGCTCTGGGGCTAGACAAGAAAGCTACTAAGATGAAAGAAGCTTAGTCTCAGTATTTGCTATGGCAGATAAGGACGAGAGTGTATCAGGGCTTGCATTTAAGAAGATATTTTATACATTTATTTATTCATCAAACATTTCTGAATAGCTGATAGGGAGAAGCCACTGTAACTGACACAGAATATCATGCTCAGACCCTACTCTCAAGGAAGTTTCTGGTTGGGTTTTGGTGGTTCACGCAGAATTAGTACAACAAAGAATACTGACATCTTTTTAGTATTACTGAATTTGTGGATCGCTGAAATACTAAGTCAAAGAAAAGTAGGAATGTTGTTTTCCTAGGCTAGATAATTGTTTCTCTAAGTTTAGGCCCTGGATCAACAAAATCAAGTATCAACCTGGAATACATCAGAAATGCACATTCTAAGACTCTGCCTGTGGAATCAGCCATCAGTGTTCTGAAAACCTTTCAGGTGATTTTGATTAGTTTGAGCACTCCATTTGAACCACTGTGACATATTTAGTTAGCCAACATAAAACAGACCCCTAGGACAGTGCAAGCTATGACATTTATCAAAAAATATCAATACTCCACTTTAAATAGGGATTGACATTTCATCAGAATTGTATTCTCTTACAGTTTTTCATTGATAAAATTAATCATTTTTTATATTTAAAATCTTTTTTAAGAGACAATCTTTTGAAAACAGTGGCTAATCACCATCCTGGAAAACCTTTGTCTGGGATGAAGATTCTTGATGTTGGCTGTGGTGGTGGATTATTAACTGAAGTAAGTGATGGACAGCTTTTCTTTCGTTAACTGGGAAAAATATTTGAGAAGGCATTTGTGCTTCACTTACCATTTCGACAAATAATACTATTTTAAACGAGTAATGTTGCTTTAAATCTTCTTGTGATTATAATTGTTTTGTTATTGTACACATGATATATGCTTTTAAAATGTTTTTTAAGAATCTAAAAATTTCAAGCTGAGTGGGTACATGCTTGTAATTCCAGTACTCTAGGAAGTTGAGGCAGGAGAATCCTAAGTTTGAGCCCAGCCCAATTAATTTAGCAAATTAGCATGACCCTATCTCAAAAATTTTTAAAGAAAGCCTGGAGATATAGCTCGGTGGGAATGTTCTGGGTTCAATCCCCTGTATGGTAGGTAGGTAGGTAGTAGATAGATAAGAAAATTAGGGTTTTTTTTTTTAATTAAAAATAGGACATAAGTAATTCAGATAGCTTCCTGTGAACTCTTCTGTCACAAGAGATTAGCGAGTTCCTACTGGCTTAAATGTAATAATAAGCTGTTCTTTTGAATTTAATCTGTAAAACCTAACAGAATTTTGCTTATTAGTGGGCTTTTTCTTTCTTAAGTGTTGTAGAGTATTCGCAAGAGTGATCATTCTTCCCGTGAAGAATATTTGCTTATAGTAATTTATGCATTGTAGTTTTATTTTATATTCTTCTATCATCATAGAAACTTCTTTTTACAATGCTGTATCATAATTAGATCTTTTTTTTTCCAAATTCATTTTATTTCAAAGAGGAAAAAAAAACAATTTCAAAACACAACAATAGGGACAACAATGGTACATACACTGCGCATTGCCATCCCCAAATCAGTCACCCATAGCACAAGACATCTGCATTCAATTATATGAACCAGTGCAAACCCTTCTCTTCAATAAACTCAAAGAAATCAGTAATATAACTATCTTAACTATATCTTATATATGTATGTATATATATCAGCTTCTCATACTAGTTAGACAGTATGATGTTTACATATGCATGTCTGATTTATTTCACTTAAGAGTACGGTCTCGAGTTGCATCCATTTAACTATAAAAGTCTCAAGTTTATCCTTCTTTATGGCTGAGTAGTACTGCATTATATAAAAGTACCACATCTTTATCCATTCCTCAGTTGATGGGCATTTAGAACTTGTTTCCAAGTTCTAGCTATTACAAATTGTGCTCTTATAGGAACACTGATGCATGTATAACATTGTGGTATGATATAGACCAGGGGAATACCTGGGTCAAATGGAACCTCCAATCCTAGTTTTTTGAGGAATCTCCACACTGATTTCCACAGGCGTTGTACCAGTCTACACTCTCACCAGCAGTGGAGAAGGGTTCCTTTTTCCCCACAGCCTCTCCAGCATTTGTTATTGGATGATTTACTGATGGCAGCCATTCTTTCTGTGGTGAAGTGGAATCTCAGTGTTGGTTTAATTTGCATCTCTCAAATGACGATTGATGTTAAACATTTTTTCATATATTTATTTGCTGTTTGTATTTCTTCACCTGAGAATTATGTATTTATCTCGGATGCCCATTTTTGAACTGGGTTTTTAAATCTGGGAGGACTGATTTTTTCAATTTCTTTATATGTTCTTGGTAGTAATCCTTTGAGGAATAGATGGCAAACATTTTCTCCCACATTGTGGGTTGTTTCTTCACTTTATTGGTGGTTTCTCTTGCTATGCAAAAGCTTTTCAGTAAAATGAAATCCTAGTTGTTGATTCTTTGTGACAGTTCCTATGCAATCGGCATTTTATTCATAAAGTCTTTGCCTACTCCAGTGTCTTCAAGAGTTTTACCTACTCTGTCTTCTAGCAGATTTAACGTTTCTTTCTTTCTTTTTTTTTTAATATTTTAGATCTTTGCTCCATTCTGAATTTAGTTTAGTGCATGGTGAAAGATATGGGTCCAGTTTTAATC
>RJWM01011549.1:0-59324 GCA_004363535.1 Dasyprocta punctata
TTTATTAGACATCAGAGGTTCCCATAACTCCTTCTCAGGTTTGATTATTTGCTATAATGTCACATAAAACCCAGGGGGAATGCTTTACTACTACTGGTTTATTATAAAGATATTACCAAGGACATATGTGAAGAACCAGGTGATGAGATATATAAAACAAGGTCTAGAAAGAGCTCAAATATAGGAACATCTTTTCCCACAGTGTTTGAGGTGTACCACATGGTATAGAAATATGGCTAGATATATGGCTATGCTTTACACAGAAGCTCTCCTAACCTCATTGCTTAGGTTTTTATGAAGATCAATATTTGGAGCTGAAAATTCCAACTCATGGGAATTAGATCTGCCATGATCTAACATCCACACCCTATCCTGAAGGTGTCTAGGGACTACTCCACCCCCATCTCACTAACATCCACAGAGACACTCTTCACACTCTGGAAATTTCAAGGGTCTTAAAAGCTCTTGTGCCAGGAACTGTGGGCTAAGATTAAATACCATAACAAAAGATGCTGCTATCACCCCATCGCTCAGGAAATTACAAAGGTTTTAGGATTTCTGCTTCAGGAACTGGGTTGGGGGCCAATGACTTAATATGTATTTCTTATTTCATCACTCTGGAGCAGCTCCCTTTGGGTGTAAATGGCATATAAAGCTGACATTCTTTCATTGAGCACAGAATGAGTTATTTGGATGTCTTCTTTCATTATTATGATTCTCTCACTTGCTTTTGCATTAATACAAGTACTGTCCCTCTGGCTAGGTTTCTATGATATTATCTTTTTCTCTTTAGGCCAATATCTTTATCATGTCAGAAGTGGCACTATGTAGAAATGGGTTTATTGCCTCTGATACTTTATGTTCTAAAATAGAAATGTCAGAAATTTGTTGAGACAGATTTTTCTGAGGGTTTGCTTTTAAGATTCAAATACTCTAAGGTTTTTACTTTGGTAGGAAGAGACCATCAGCAGTGCCAGGGTCTGGTCACATAAGATGATTACAGTATCCCAATATTGCCTCCCCATGCTCACCCTGTACACATTATGTACACATGCACAACAAATTGAAACTACAAGGTAGAGGACAAAATATGTTTATAACCAGGTATTTCTCACCTATCAACTCCCAATCACTTGAAAGTTGAAGAATGAAAAGAACAGACTTTGTTGTCTCCCCATTCTAAGTCCCCCAGTCAATGAAGACTGTAGAGTAGATAAGATTAGGTAATAAATATTAACTCAGATACAAGCCATAAGCACACATAGCATCACATGCTATGAACTGCTCTAAGCATCGTATGTGTATTAACTAATTTTATTCTTATAGTAACCCTGGGAAGTATATACTAGCATCCTCATATGAATAACAAGATACTAAGGACATGGCTTAGGTCAGTTGCCCATGTTTACCCAGTAAATGTCAAAAATAGTTTCTAGCTCTGGCTACATAGTTCTTGTTCTTCAACTCTGTATCAGAGGAAAACTGAAAGAAGTTCTAAACAAACAGGACTGGACGAATTAACCAAAAATGAGTGAAAAGCAAAGAGATTTGTCCAAGATGTATTTAAGAGATAGCCTTTAATCATCTATCACATATCACTCTGCTATGAGTGAAATAGAAGTAATTTCATACTGAACAGAGCTGCAGCCTCAATAGAAACTGGGCAAAATGGGTATGACCCACATTTGCTATGCTCTTGTCATCAGAACAGTTGCAGTCCTATTTTGGAGCTATCAACCCTGGCCCTAAGCTTACTGGGCCATGGCCAGCCTCTGTGGTGCCAACTGGCTGCTTGCACCTCCACCTGCTGTGTGTTCTCAGGCCCCATTCTCACTAAGAGATTCATTCCTATCCCAACTGATTGCCTAGATTCCAGCTGATTATTTTCTACCTTTCCTTGGAGCCTCATTTCCTCCATCTTATGACTAATTTCAAGGCTTTGCATTCTCCAAACTGCTCCATGCCATCCTTCAAAATTTTTAATACTATTTGTGTATCTCTAACTTCCTTTTCTTTTCAAACCTAAAAATGCTGTATCTACTATCCATCAGTCTCCATCTAAATCTCAGCTCTGGAATTCAGTAAGATTTCTGAAGGGTACATAACAGCTCCTAAAAGGACTCCAAGATCCAACACATTAGTCAGATATCACAGTTCCTTAAGCATGTATGGTTATATCAGAAGTAATTCTTCCATGAACACTTGATGTACCTTACAGGACATCTCTAATATATAAAATGACCCAGCCCTAAAAATTCATAGGTTGCATTTAAATAGCAATTTTTTAAAAACTAGATTTTCCCCAACTCAATGAAATACAGGGGACTAAACACACATACACAAGGACTCAGTGTTTATGTCTGGTAAGTACTAAGTCTGGGAAAACTTTACAGAAATTATGCCTTGTTTACTGCTGCCTCAAACAGAAGAGATTGGCATGTCTTCCTAGAGGCCTCCTTGAGCCACTACTGGAATCAGCTTCTGTTTCCAAACTATTCATTTGAGATGCTCGGTACCTACATTCCTTCCTTCAAATATCCTTTGTTATAGTTCAAGCCTGAAATCAGTATGTGGTTCGTAATTCAGGACATGCTTGGAGTGTTTCAATTTGCATAACCACTCTAGGAAATCTTTCCTGTAAAGACAAGCACTGACCTCATGGCATTTTTTCATTAATGTAACACTAAAAATGTTTTCCTGCAGTGCAGACATAGCCCTGTCTGTTAGGAAACAGGTCATTTGGTTGCCTTACTTTCCTCCACAATCACTCAAGGAGAAGACAAAAATGACTCTGCATTAGGCATGGATGAAAAAGGTGCACAAATCTGTTTTCCAAAGCAAATGCCAGTATCCTGATAGCTATACACATAGACTTTACAATACCTACAGATGAACACATCCCAACCTCGTTATGAGATATCAACTGGAGCCAAGCACTTAAAATGTGCTATTCATCAGGCATATTGCATATTTCACATTCTGAAAAGTAAGTTAAATATACTTCATGATAAAAAAGGCAAGCATTAAAATGAACAAATTGGCAATATTACCTTAATTGTACCACATACAGTAAATATTGAGCATTTCATCCCACAGTTCTCTAACAATAATTAGCGCTGCCAATTTAGAAAAGAATTTTAGCTTTGCAATTTTGCTATGTAACTATCATTTTGTAGGCTCTAAACAGAGAACTGAAGCAAGCCCTACTTGTGAGTCAATTAGCAAGATCCTTTACCCATTGTTATGGTTTGTGTGTAGTCATAGATGGGGCTTTTACAGAAATGGCTCAACCTAAAGTGTGTGACTGATTCATGGTGCAATACTAGGACTAAGGGTGCTAGTATTAAGGTTGGGTGATTATTAAATCATTCTACTGATTGGTCTGGCACCACCATAACCCTGACAGCCTAAATACAATATAAAGGGGGCAGAAAAACACTGCTAAACTCCCTTGCTTAGTTTGCTACTTTCTGCCCACCATGAACTGTTTCTCCTCTGCAATGCCTGCCTGCTGTGTCAACCTGCCTGGTACTCAGCAAATTACAGACCAAAACCTCTGAACCAAATAAGCCTTTCCTCCTTTAACTTTGAGTGTTAGGTATTTTGCCTCAGCAACAAGAAAAGTAACTAAGATATCTATATATGTGCACAGCAAATACTGAGCTATTCAAATTTTAGGGATAATTCTTCAACACACTGGTTGCCTCCATGTGATTTTTACATCAGACAGTGAATTTCTTCCTCTATAATAAACTATTCAAGGCACAGGTCTTACCTAGTAAGATTTTCACCAGGACATAACGCAGTATATGACATAAAAGATGTAAAAATAATTCAAATGTCCTCATAAAGGGAGTCATTATACTTTTATATTTTAAAAGCTCACAAACACAAGTCCACATAACATCCCTAAGAACTACTATTTTTTTCTGAAAGTAACAATGTATTCCAGTGAAAAGGAGTATTTTTTCAGGAAAAAAAAGTCTATTTAGGGTTTTTCGTTTTGTTTCTTTGCTATCAAGTTTTCTGACTTCCTTATATATTTTGGATATTGACTCCTTATTGGGAATATGGTTTGCAAATATTTTCTCTTAACTATAGGTTGCCTTTTTTGTTTTGCTTCTATTATTCAGCAACTCTGTATTTAGATGAAGTCCTTCTTGCTTATTGCTGCCTTTGTTGCCTGTACATTCCAAAACACATCAGATATCATTGCCAAGACCAAGACCTCATCATTAAAAGTCAACCATTTGGCAAAAGTAAACATAACCATCCCTAAATGAAGCAGAGTTTATTAAATGCATTCTTAAGATCACTTCAAGATTCTAATTATGCATTTTGATCTGCTGGGTTCATTCTCAATTAAAATGTAATGTAATGATATAAATGGACAACAAGCCTTTAGGTGACACTGTCAGCCTCTCTGGCAAAAGTGAGTGGCTGGAGCGTGTCATTCTCTAGAAATTCTGCCCCTCACACAGCTGAAACAGGAAGCTGCTCTAGTCCCCATAGCCTCTAGAGATGACCTGGTGAGAACAGGTGGTCCTTCTACCACCACCACCCCATCCAGTCCCACTCTTCTGCCTCTTACATATAGAGGCTCCCATGTGCACCCACATACTTGAAGAAAGTCTGTAAAGTGAGTTTGTACTTCCAGCAATGCACTCAATTGCTTGTTTAAGTGTTGCTTCCTCCAACACCTTCACCATTTGGTTCCTCTTTCCACTCCTTTCCCTTATTACCTTAGAGGATTAAGGTAATCTGAGATAAAGCAAATGTTTGGCCCTTAAAGCTCTCTCTCTCTCTCTCCTCTTCCCTGTTACCCAAATGACTTTCCAAACCATCTTACTACCTTCCAGGATGTTTGACTCATATTTCTGAGATCAGAACTTTTCATACTAAAAACACTCAAAGGAAAACCAGTGGAACAGACATAGAATTTCTAGCCAGCAAATCTGTCAGATGTTCAAAGAACAAAGATATCTTAGTCATTTTATTTTTACTACTAAAAACATAGTAAATTACTAAAGTATACTGTAAAGGTATTTCATTTTACATTTAACATTAAAACATCTTTTGAATAGTTCCCTTTCAAGCAAAATTTCCTCAGCTTTCTTAAATATCATGACAAAGAATGTGTATATCTGTGTTAGTAGCAGAATACTATATAGAAACAGCTGTCTACCTATAAGAGCCTAAAATATTCTTTTTCACATACTTTCTATATAATGAAGTGAATGAGAGGAATGGTCTACAAGGTATAACTAGAAGTTAAATCCTTTTCTAAATTAAATCCTTATTAGAATAAACTTCTTAATATTTCATTGTGTTAATAAAGATTCTGACTGAGAAATCCTTCTATTTGAGTGGCTCTGGCACTTGAAATTCTTACCATCTTCAAACAAAAGCCTGGTATAAATTGGACATTGAAACTGGGTACTTTCCATTCTAACCAACCAAAATTGTTGTATCTTGTTTTTGCAATCACCTAATAAAAATCACCTCCTACTTATCTGGAGGAGTGTGAACTGCTTGTGGATGGGTGCTGCCCCAATTTGTGAAATGCCGAAAGCTTAAAATTTAAATGTGTTTAAATTTTTCTTTTATGAACCAGTAGAACACACAGATTGGACTGAATTGTAATGTGTGATGTCTTGAACAAAGCTGCCATTTCTAAGCAGGAAGTACAAAACAGTCACAATTATACCATTTTACTTAAAAATTGAATGCTATATTAAAAATGTTAACTGAAGTTTGAGGCTGAAAATAGACATGAAACATCTAAATTTAAAGCTCCCAACTATCTTCTATAAAGTAACAAAATAAAACTTCATAGAACAAACTGACTTAATTTCTACCACTTCTCTTTTAAAGAGCTCTAAAATGAAGAAAGTACAAGTGCCTACTCCTAAAGACCAGATTGTTTAAAATAGAATTTATGACTGACTTATATACAGATATATGTCACTTGGGATGGGGACTCATGTGACAGATATGTCATTAAATAATTTCCTTATTGCTTAAACACCATAGTGTATTTACACAAACCAAGATGGCTGTATTACCAGATGGCAAAATCCTTGATAGCACTGTTGTAAATGCAGTCCAGCACTGACCACAATATTCTGTGGTCCATGACTGTACTTACATTCAGGAATGCATGGATTTGGATCTATATGCCATGGAGATATCTTCTTCTTATATACAATTATATTACCAAATGGACTTTCCCAAAGTCATAAATGATGACTCCAAGCACCACAGACTACCCATTCATTAACCCTAGCAGAAAGAGAATACCTTGTAATTACTTTTTAAATAAGGATGTGGGGAGGGGTCTGATTTAGCCAGTCAAGAGCTGGAGGTGGCCCTGCCCCATTCTGACCAGGAGCCGGAAGGTATACTCTCCCATAGACAAAGGTTCTGGCTATCACCTAACAAGAAAAAAAAAATCTCACTTCCCATAAAAACCTGACATTTTAAGTGGTAAAAGATGAAAATCAATCTTCTACATGGGTCTAGACAAAAAGCAAAGCTTCTTTCTACCATACAGCAGTAGAACATGGAAAAATTTCATGTTCGGGGTTTTGTTTTGTTTTAAAATTGCTAACAAGTGTGTGGTATACTTCATATTCCATACTTACTTAACGTGCACAATGCAATGGCTGTCAGTATATTCACCGAGTTATACAATCAACTACACAATGTTAGACCAGTTTCGCCATTCCAAAAAGGAATCGTATAGCCATTAACAATTCCTCCCCACTGTTGATACACAAAAACCCTGCATTCCTATTGTACACAACTTGATGAATCTAGATATATGCATGTATCATAAGAACTACCACCACAATCATGGTAATAAATATATTCCTCACTTCTAAATTTCTGTCTTTTTATTTTGGGATTTTTTTTTTAGGTAGGGAGGTAGGTGGTAACATCAGATCTACTCTCAAGAAAAATTTAAGTGCAGGACAATATAGTGATTTTTAACTAGAGACACCATGTTGTATAGCAGAACTATAAAACTTATTCATATTTCAAAACTGAGACATAATGCCCATTGTACAATTTCCCATTTCTTCTTGCTCCTAACCCCTGATAAACACCATTCTACTCTACACATTTAGGAGATTACTTTAGATACTTCTTATAAATGAGAAAATATAAAGCTTACTTTCTTATATCCTACATGAGACACAGATTTAGGGAGGTTCTCCCATCTAGATATGGACATCTGAATTGTCCATCCACAAGAATTAAGTCTGATAAGAAGTGATATGTAAATTGGCTATCAATTATAAATTACAGCCAAGCATAGTAGCACACACCTGTAATCCCAGCTGAGGCAGGAGGATCACCATAAATTGGAGGCCAGCCTAGCCTACATATGCAAGTTCAAGGCCAGCCTGCACTACACAGTGAGACTCTGCCTCATATATATATATATATATATATATATTTTATATTTTATATATATTTCATATAATTTATATTTATTATATACATTTATAATTTACATATAAATTATAACAACTCAAAGATTTCTCTGGTGTTTTGTCCTAAGCTATATTCTTTAGCTTACATTATTTACAGATGTACCTATTTTAGAATAAGTACTATGCTTGACCCATTATTTTTTCTCATGTAATGCTGCCTCGTATAGTATCTTCAAGTTATTATTTAATGGGTATTTACTGATATGCCTTAGTCTTTTGTATTCTAAGAGATAAAACATGTTTCCCTTTTTGAGGCTCTCACTATTTGACCTGCAAATAAGAGAAACTACATGAATACAGAAGCAAGCTTTCCAAGTGTAATCTTATCTGCATTTTTAAGAATGATTTACTTTTTCCCCATCAAACAAAAATTATTTCTCTCTATTTCATGTTTGGCATTTAGAAGTTTGGGGCCTGCCTACAATACAAATACAAAAATTCAATTTTTAAAAGGAAATAGCACTCTCTCACTTTTGTTGATAAGTGACTTTATAGCATTGAGATAAAATGAAAACTGTAGTTATTTTCCATAAGTGGCTTCCATTAAGATAGCACAACTAAATAAAACATTTTTCATTTTGGTCAATTTCCTTTTACAGTATATACCTTGCACTGTAAGATACAATATTAATATCTAGAAAACTATTTGTACTCCTAAATGTTTTGCAGATGATTCATTATACATTTCCAAAACTAGTAACATTCACTAGCATTTTTCTCCTTTATCAGTTGATATCTTTCTCTGCCCAGGAGATCGAGTTTCAATTTTTGAATATGTCTTATTCTAATTCATTTGTAGAAATTGAGCCTATGAGTGACCAAATGCATCAGCAAATACTTTTATTTTCCAAAAGTCAGAGAACTGTATTAACAATGAAATCAAAAAGCCTGTGAATCTAGACTTCTGATACAGGTTGGATTTTTCATTTTCATCTACAAATAAGTCAGTATTGCTTCCTGGAATGTCAATAAGCAATATCATCATGTGTTCAAGTGACCACACCAACTCAGAACATGAGAAAGGGCAGCTTGCCCAGGACTTTGTCCTGAGTACAGTTTGTAAACTTACCAGGAGATTTAGACTTCTGATTTAAAGCCTTGAATAGGAGAGAGAAAAAAGAACCCTCAGCTCAGTTACAGAAAAGAACTTAAAAGGGAGTTAAAACTGTATCAAGTACTTCATACCTTTCACACAGGTCAACGCTGAGCACCCCTTTATATCCATGAAAAGAATCACAAATCGCCAAAGCTTAAGAATTGGCAATAGTGTTCACCAAAACAAAGAACCAGTTAGCTCATGAAAAATGGCAGCACCATCATCCTAAACTTTACTACACGTTTAAGTTTCTTTTCAGCAAAATAGTAGAGTATGTAATAAGAATTTATATAAATAATCATAGATACAGTATTTCAAAATATTTTCTGATATGCACTAGGAGACATTTTTATTTAATCCTTTACCAATTGGTTGTGTTTATTATACTCCCGTGCATTATTCTGCACCAGTAAGTTAAGCAGTTCACGAATGCAACTTAGTTATTAAGAATCTTATTTTCCCTTGATTATATTAAGGTTTCCAATCTGTGATTCTACATATGGTATTCAAGTAAGTTTGATTACCATCCTAAGGTTCATAATCTATGAGTCACATTCTTTCCTAAGCATCAGTGAGTGTGGGTAGAACACTGAAGTCCACTTTTAAAACATCAGCAAATGCCTCTAGTGAACAATCAAACACCATGGAAAACTAATCAATTCTACTCTCCAATATGATTCTATCTTAAAAAGGAAATAAGAATGCACTCTCCTCCTGATTTGTTTCTTAATATTAATGCAGTGCAGCATACTACAGAGGAGCATTCTGACAGGCAAAAGAAAATGCAATCAAATAATTTCTTCAAAAAGTTACTTGAAACACATTCTATTCTTCATGGCTTTCTGCAGAAGTCATAAATTTGAAAAGAGCAACCCATTCACTTAGGTAGTTTCCAGCACATTTGAGAAGTTGATGCATAAAAAAAGTGACCTAAGACACCTTTACCTCTATTTGTTGTCACCAGGATAATGGTAAAATGTAAAACATATTCACTGTGGACCAAGAACTCTACTGATAACACATTTTATTTAAGTAGTTGCAACACAGACCATGTGATCTGAGTATTTAAAATGTTCATTAGGTAGTCCTTCAAGCAAACTTTACAAACTCTTGTTCCAAACTAAAGCTAGACTTTTTTTTAAGATCCTCTCTGCTTCTGCTCTATTAAGTAATGACATCATATTACTGGATAGTCAGATGTTTCAGCCTTTAAATTCTGCAACTGCAATGTAGTTCTCATGAAGAATCAACAGTCTCCTGTCTGCTCTCATCGATTTATCCACCACCTGCAAAATGTCTGCCCAAAGCCCTCTCCTCTGCTCCATGTACCTTTCACATCCCCTGTGGTGCAGGTCTCACCTGATTGTTTTTAAGAAACGCATACACTTCCACCTGGAGTTATGCTAGTTGTCTCTAATTACCTGACTAAATGATTACACAGACGTTTTCAAGTCTTTTTCATCTATGTAGCTAGTAAATTACAGTTCTAAATTTTAGTAACTAATTTCACTCAGAGACCAAACTATGTGTATTCCATAAAAGGAGCCAACAATTCCTTAGATAACAACTAGCCAGCACGAAAACAAAGAAATCTAAAACTAAAGTAAAACCTTCAAAGGGCAATTTGGAACAGCTCTTTATCATTTTCTACCTATCTCCTTCACCTGAGCAGGTGAGGAACTCTCACAGCTGCTTACCCAGCTATTTTGCTGCTTCACCTCTCATCCTTGTGTTCTCCCTGTCTATTGAACAAAAGTGTAGAACCAGATATCAAATAGGAAAGACAGAAAGCAATAGAAAAAAAATTAGTGTGCTTGCTTTTCTGGTCCCACTATGACTCCCTCCCTATCCCAAATGTTGATACTGCCATGTATTTTGCTGTGGGATAATGACCAATTCATATCATAATATAAAGCAGCAAAAAGTAGACACTTCAGCCCCATGCATTATTAGTCTTGCTAATTAATGCAAGTCCTAAAGACAAACATATGGAAACAATTAGGCTCAAATAGTTTTCAGACCGAAATTATAATATAGAAAGCATAAACTATAGCTCAAGGATATCATCAGTATTCAGATTACAGTTAGGTCAGAGCAGAAAGAAGCAAAGTAGAAAGGACATAGTAAACAAACATTATTCTAGATAAGAAACTAAAAAAATGTAGTAAGATCTTCAGCAGAAATGATCTTTACCTCTACCAATGAGGAACTCTTTGGGGACCTTGGATTACTTTCTTTCCACATAACTAAGGGAACATAAGTTGGGTATTCACACCCATGGGAAATAGAAGACAGGATCTTCAGATTCAAAAGAAAAAGACAAATGAAAGAATGAAATCTTCAAAACAATGGCTCCTTCTCGTCAAATTTTCATTATTCTTTTCTGTCCCTTTGAAATATAACATTCCTAAATAAAGGCAGAAATTAGAATCTGAGCAAGAGAGAAGGATAGAGGGAGGAAAGAGGAAGACAAGAAAAGGAGAAATATGAGCAAGAAAGAGGTGAAAACTGGGGAAAAAAAGACAGGTTTGGGAAACATAACTTTGGTTTAAAACAAAGGGTAGAGAGAGAAACAGTGCTGGAGAGGCAGAAAAAGGACAAGAACCAAGGAACAGATGAAGGGATCATAGTGAATGAAAAAGAGAACCAAGGAACTGAGAACAACATATAAAGAATAAATCACTGAAAGAAAACCAGGTAGAGGAATACAGCAACTTCAGATGGTTATAAAAGTAATATCCACAAAACACTAGCATTTAAGATACCAACAGAAATTTGAAACCACACTGAAACTGCCTATTGGCTATTTTAAAAATTAATTCAAAAGAGGACACGATAAGTTAATTTTTAGCAATCTATGTTCTTGTGGGAGACAGGATTAGGACCAGTAGAAAACTGAAGGACAGATTGTAGAAAATGGAGAGCTTAGGAAGACAGACCTCTTTCAACACAACTGGCTATTCAAAGACAATGGCTGGGGATAATGATCACCAGATGTTAAAAATTATGCTGTTAGGTACAAAGCGTATTTACTAATCATTCCACCTGCCACAAAACGAGAAGAAAAAATTGCACTGTCGGTTACTGTGTGAACGCAAAGTACCTTATCAAATATTTATTGATGGAATGAATTCATCTCCTTTACTAATGCTGTGAAATAGATCTCACAGGTTAAGGACATTTCAAAACCCAGAGAGTTATAAGCAGCAACTAAAACTTTCTAAGGCTGTATCCAAAAATTATATTTTGTATGAGAACTATACTACCGCTACAAAAAAGTCACTTAATTTCTGCTACATATAAGACAAAATCCAACGTGTTTTATATATCTTATTTAATCTTGACATCATACTTGAAGATGGCTAAAAAATACCTTTAAAAACCTAAAGCTCAAAGAATCTCAGTGTTACCCACTAACTAATGAGAAACTTTTAGAAATGGATCATGTATACCACAATGTGAACCCCATAAGGTTAAGGGCTCTGTACTATTTTATTCTGTTTACTTTTAGATAAAGACCCAATACAAGGAAGAAACTGAACAAATATTTGTTGAATGAATAAATGCCTACTTATGAATACGGCCAGGGAAAAGTTATATAGCATTGCCAACTGGCCTCATTTTAAATTCAGCACAATCTCAAAACCAGACTCTTAACCCTGACATAGCAATCTAAGTTCTTTTGGCCCACTTTTTACATGTAAGACTTCACATTATGAGTCAGGATAGTTCAAAATAAATGCAAAGGAAAGAAAAGAGCCCCGTGTTGATAGTCCTAGGAACAAATAAAAATCTACAAAACGACTTTGGTAAAGAAGAGTAAATGAGGTGTAGGGCAAGACATACGAATATAGTACAAATAAACAGAGATATGAGTACTGCAAAAAGGAGGGAACCCTTCACCAAATTCTCTAGGAAACAGACTTTAAGACAGGTTTATTGAAACATGGTATGTGGATTAATACCTGTAATGAACTGGGGAAAGCAGGACAGTGCAGAAAAACGGAGATGGAACCGGAAAGATGTCCCGGACCAACCTTCAAGGGAGCTCAGAGGCTGAAATAGCCCAGCAGAGCTTGGCCCAAGCTCCGCCCCTTGAAGCACGAGGCCTGCATCTGCCTGACTTTGATGCAGCTGGTCTTGGGTCTGCGCCTTATATTCGTTATCACATCTTTCACTAATTAAAGAGATTCACTTGCCCATCAGAACTGACCTCAAATTTCCCTGCTGGTCACAGGAGGTCACCAGAACAATAATTAAGGTCACATAACAACAATAGGCTGTTCAGAAAAGCACTGTCTTTGCTGAGAAGAGAAAGGTTTTATGTAAAAGAAGCAGCTGCACTTAGCAACATGTTTACTCTTCCATGCGCATTGTCCCTGGCCTAGAAGATTTCCTCCTTTATATTTAGGTCTAGTGTAAACCTTCACATACTGCTCCCCTACTCTGCAGGCATTCCCATATCCCTCCTCTTGATAACTGGTGCTGTCAGGCTACACTACTTACTGCACCTCCTTTTAGCTATTATATACAGGGAAGCTCCTTCAGTCCATCAGTGTCTTAGTTTTTGGACTCATAATATTCTCTCCAGTGCTATTTTGGTCATAATTCTTGGTGAGTTCAGTGTCCGCTAAGGCAACCCTGGCTGCACCTTGACATTTCAGTTCCTTGACCTTCTCACTTCGCATGAACGTGTTAACTTTTCCCTACCCAGTCAAGCGCATCTTCACATTCTTAAGTAGTACTTGCTGAATTTTTCTTAAGCAAATGGTAAGCGCCCTGATATGATCATTACACACTATATACATATGCCAAATTATCGACATGTATTCTACAAATACTGTTTATGCAAATATTATGTTTAATTCAAAAATTTAAAAAGGAAAACATAGCATAATCTAACAAAAATAATTGAAATTAAAAGACATAGATATCGTTCATCCAATATATGGATCCAAACTTGAAGAAAAACTATTACTTGTAATGAGTAGATTGTATTAACTACTTGCTCCTGTAACACAAATTTGACAATCTGTGATTTTTTTTTCTTTTTGCTTTTCACATTTATATCAAGACTTTAATGATCAGTTTCAGGTGTTCACGTGTAAAGTTTATTTGGGGAATAAAATTGGATAAAAAAACTCTTGTTACCACAAATATTATGCCTATCTTTGGTAGGCACCTAGAAAATATACGTTAAATTGATACCAATAGGGGGAGAGAATATTCTTTTTTCTTTCAAATTCCAAAATACATGTAAAGTTACGTTTCTTTACAGTTCCATTTTTCCATAATTATATTGGAATGTTGCCAGTGAAATGTGGTAGTAGCTTAGGCCATCAGTTCACCAACAAATAACAGAAGCCTCAGCTGAATGAATTTCTGTTCTATGTCTTCTATTTGGCCACTACTGTAAATAAAGTTCAGGCTGAAAAATGGAGAAGAAAATGAAGAATTTTCCTTACATAACATAGATCTGGAAGTTCCAAATTTGTTCTCCATTTTTGTTTTTGCATGTATATATAGGCCCTTAAGTATAATTTAAATCTCATAAAAATTGGAAGCATTGAACTGATAACAGGTAAAATCTAATAGAACTGACTTCAGAATGAGACACAGAAGAAAAACAATGGTTTTGCAATATATGATTTTGTAAGTTAAATCAAGACCATCTTTTGCTTTTTGTTGTTATTTTCTATTTGTGCACCCATAGGCACAGCTGCAACAAGAAACCCAGTGACTTCCAGTAAAAGAATCAGATATCCTACATGTATGGCAAAAGAAAGCAACTCTAGCCCTCCAAAGTAGTGATCAATAAAAGACACAGCTTTCTGAGCAGGATGGTGCTGAACAAATACCACCACAATGATACAAGAAGCAGCGTAAAATTTATGTAGTGCTTTTAGATAGTAGACACTACCCTAAGTATCTGCCTACATTATTTCATGTGATTCCACAAACCAGAAGCCCCCATGAAGAAATGCAGAATCAGAACTCAAGAACAAATCAAAGATTTGTCCTTAAATTCATTGTCTCTATTCAGGTAAGTACAGGTTGAGTGTCCATAATCTAAAACTCCCAGATCCAAAATCCAAAATGCCCCAAAACCTGAAAATTCTTCAGCGCTGAACAGATGCCACAAGTGGAAAACTTCATACTATGAAACTTTGTTTTGTGTTCAAAATTATTAAAATATTATATAAAATTATCGTCAGGCATATGTATAAGTTGTATATGAAACAGAAAGGAGTTTCATATTCAGACTTGGATTCCACTCCCAAGACATCTTATTATACATAAGCAGGTATTTTTCTCCCAAAAGTCTAAAACCTTTCTAGTGCCAAGCATTCCAGCTACAAGATATTCAAAACATAATGACTTTCTTCTTCTTTTTGAGGACTGTTCCTCATCACTCACTCTCTAACTTAAGCTCACACATTCTCCAGAGACTCAATGCGTTCTTTCTGAACTGTTTTTATTAAAAGCTCCACAGATTCCTTAGACATATTAGACACTTAACAAATGGTTGTTGCTTTCCATTCCTCCCTCTTAATAATTACTACTTTTTAGCCATGGATTAACTCTGCTAACATAGAAGCTGCATGGCCAATAAAAGTATTCCCACTAAAAAAATATGGGTGATAAAAACTGGTATTAATTTATCTGTTAATTTGGCCTGAAAAACAATCTAATGAGTTAATTTAAACTTCTTTGAGAGGTTAGTGGTAGAGGAATCTAAGGTTAGGAAGTTCTTTGTAGGGATAACCAGTCATTTCAGGTTGCCAGACTGAGAGGTTTCCAAAGATGTGGGACTTTCAGTGCGAAAACCACATATTCCCAGGCCAACCAGGATTACTGCCATGGCTTCAATGTTTTTCCTCTTATGTTTAAATTTAACTGCAAATGAAACAGTATCAGAAGGTGAGGTCTTTCAGAGATGATTAGTCCATAAGGGTTCCAACCTCTTGGGTGGGTTTAATGCCTTTTGAAAAGGGCTTCTGGAAGTAGGTTTCTCTCTTTGCTCTCCTACTCTTCAGCTATGTAAACGACTGTGTTCCTCCACTCTGGAGGAAGCAGCACTCAAAGTGCCATTTTCAAAGCAGATATCAGAGCCGGGTGTGGTGGTGCACGCCTTTAATCCCAGCACTCGGGAGGCTAAGGTAGGAGGAGCGTTGTGAGTTCGAGGCCAGCTTGGGCTACAACGCGAGCACAAGACCACCGGCCTGAGCTACATAGTGCGACCCTGCCTTAAAAAACTAGGGCCGGGAGTTTGGCTCAGCTGCTTAAGCACCTGTCTGGCAGGCACGAGGTTGTGAGTTTGATCCCCGGTGCCACAAAAAAAAAAAAAAAAAGCAGATGTCAGGCCCCTTACCAGGGAGTAAACCAGCCAGTGTACTCATCTTGGACTTCTAACCTCCAAAACCATAAGAAATAATTTCTGTGTTTTTTTTAACTTTCTCAGTCTCAAGTCTATTAGAGCACCCCAAAATGAACAAAGATAGATACACTATCCAAATCCCTCTAAAATAACCCCAGTGATGTCTTCCAGGGCTTGGTCTACAGTGCAGAGAAGTCATTCACTGTCTTAGCCACCATGACTCACATGCATAAATATTAGCTGATAGAAAGCTTTGAGAAGAATGGATGATAATAAAGTGTGTAAAGGCAAAAGTATATGGCCTGTAAACATGTTTAATAAGTATGTTTCCAAGACATAATGTTCCATTCCATGTGTGTGGAGTTGGTAGATGGACATAGCACAACTTCTTTCCTTCCTGATCCCCTTTCTCCATTCTCTCATCATCTCTTGATCTCTTTCCCATTTGAGAAAGTTCTATATCCCTACTTCCTCTTATCTTTTTTATTACTCATTATTTATATTGTGAGTTTCTCACAGAAGAAAAACCATGAGATATTTAAGCTTGTATGTCTGACTTATTTCACTTACCATTATGGTTGCACAGTGCCAACACATTTTCCTACAAATGACTTGGGTTTGTATTTCTTTATGGCAGGGTAGTACTCCATTGTGTGTAAAAAACATTTTCTTTATCCATACATTCATTGATGAACATATAGACTATTTCCAGGATTTATCTATTGTGAGTTGTACTGCTACAAACACAGGTAACTATGCATCACTGTAATATGATGCCTTTAACTCTCTTGTGATACCTTGGAGAGAAATAGCTGGGTCAAATGGAATTGCTACTTGTAGCTCTTTGAGGAAACTTCCTCCTGATTTCCATAGTGATGGCACTAATTTACATTCCCACCAACAATAAAAAAGATTCCTTTTTTTCCTGTAGCCCCACCAGTATTTGTTTTCTTATTATTTGATTTCTTAATCACAACAATTCTTTCTGGAATAAGACAGAATCTCAGGGTTGTTTCAATTTGTATTTATCTAATGGCCAGTGATGATGAATGTTTTTCTTGTACTTACTGGCCATCTGTGCCTTTTCTTCTGTGAAGTATCTATTCACTTCACTTGCTCATTTTTTGATTGGGTCTTTTATTGTGGAAAGGCTACATTTCTGAGCTCTTGATATAGTTTAGATATTAATCCTATGTCTGAAAGATAGCTGGCAATAATTTTTCCTATTTTACAGGTTATCGCTTTAGTCTTGTGGTTGTTTCTGTGGCTGTGCAGAATTTTTTTAATTTGATATGATCCTATGCATTGATTCTCAGTGCTATTTCCTGTTCAACCAGGGTTCTGTTCAGAAAGTCCTTGCTACACCTATGAATTCAAGGGTTTTATCCATTTTATCTTCTAGCAGATATGTCTCTTCTAGGCAATATATTGTTGCATTTTGTTTTTTGATCCAATCTGCCAGTTATGTCTTTTGACTGAGGAGTTAAGACTGTTGATATTGAGTAATTATTGTGAAGTATTCACTGAATCTTGTCCTGCATTATTTATCCAGCGCTGATTCCTTTGTGTTTTTTGTCTGTTTGTTTTCCTTTCATTTACTCTCCCAATTTGATCTATACTTTTTATTGGGTTCTTTGATGCCTCCCTGTATATATAGGATTCCCTTGAGTATATTTCGTCAATGCTGGTTTAGCAGTCTACATTTCTTCAGGATTACTTTGTCATGGAAAGTTTTTAGTTATCCATCTATTTTGAAGGCTACTTTTTCAGGCTATAGAAGTCTGGGTTGACAATTATTTTCTTTTAGGACTTGAAAAACTTCACTCCAAGCTCTCCTGGTCTTTAAAATCTGTGCTAAGAAATCCACTGTGGTTCTAATAGGCTTGCCTTTATAAATAACTCACTACTTTTCTTTAATAGCTTTTCTTATTATGATGCATATTAAGAGGTTCTTTTTCAGTTCTGGCTATTTGGAGTTCTATATGCTTCTCATACGTGAATATTCAATTATTTCCTTAAATTTGAAAAGCTTCCTGTTATGATTTCATTAGATAAATTTTATATCTTTTGATATAAAATTCAACTACTAATTGTTTCTTTACTCCTATAGCTCTGAAGTTTTTTTGAGTCAACTGTTGCATCTAGCTTACATGGAATCTTGTCAATTTCAGGATATCACTGAGTGTATGATCTGCTACATCTATCTCATCTCAGTTTCTAACATTCTGTTCTCATATTGGTTGAATCTGCTAGCTATGCTTTCTACTGAATTTTTCATATCTTATATTTCTGCTTCATTTCTTTTTATAATTTCTAATTCTTTACTCAACTGCTCTCATTATCTTGTTTTGTCTTATCTCACTCAGTTTATTGTTTGTTTCACCTTTATTAGTAAAGTTCTTTATCAGTTTAATAAAATCCTCTAATCTCTTATGAAATTGCTTGTATTTTTTCTTTGACCTCTTCAAATATTTTGGCCATATGGTTATTGAGTTGTTTGCCTATAACTTCTACTTCAGTATCATGAGATCAGCTTTAGAGCGGCTAAGAGTTTGGGAAGACATCTTGTTGACTTGCTTTCTCATATTTTTATTTCTTTTTTTATTTCTGCAGGTTAAAGATCAATTAGGGCAGGACAAACTGTCACGTGTAGATCTTTTCAGTTAGAACCTATCTCCCTGTGTTGTGTTCTTTTGTTTGTTTTTGTTGTGGTATTTATACCCTGCTGCACCCTCCTCAGCATATTTGAGGGTCTTCTTAAAGTCTAGCTTTCTTCTGGGGGCTTTATCTCCAGCACCACACAGAGAGGAGAAAATTAACTGCAGTAATGCTGATGGCACACAGACAGACCAGATATTAACATACAGTGAAGACCAATTCACAGTAACAACTATACCAGTAACAAATCAGCAATAATAATATAATCAGAGACAAACTGGATATTAACATAGCAAAGGAACCAATAAATGCTACAGTGGTACTACACTTATCATCAGGAAAATGATCTGTAATAATAATGCACATACAAAGACAAGACAAATGTTGACACACAGTGAATACCTACTAAGCACAACCATAGCAACATTAGGAATAGAAAATAATTCAACAATAATAGCATCCAATCAACTAAATACATAAGAATTAATAAAACTTAATTCTAATAATGATGAAGGGAAATAGTAATAATAATAATAATGTAATAATAATGATGAAAATGAAAGAAGCAAAATTTGAAAATGAATGAAAAGAGGAGAAGAGCAAAATGAGATAAAGAATCCAATTAAAGAATAAAAGAAAGTTAACAGCATTAGGTAAAAGTAACAGAAAAAAATAAGAAAAGGAATAAAACAAAGAATAAAAGAAATAGAGAAAAGAAAAAGAATAAAAAAGAAAAGATGAAACAAAGAAAGTGAGTTTAAAATTTTTCCCCATGTGCTTGGGTCGGTGGTTTCTTTCCAGGCCTGTAATATTGGAATCCACAAGCTATGGGGAGGGATAGTGAGCCACAACTAGGACCTTTCGTGCCCTTTCCTTTGTTTGGAGGAGTGCATGCTTGCACTCACATGCTGAGTCTTGTCCTGCCTTTCCTGCCGGGCAGGGTCAATCAATGGTGTAGCGTCTGCCTTAGGACTGTATTCATTCTGGTGGCTCTTATGTTATGCTCCAAGTCACTGCTATTTCCAACCAGCTTTACTGCCTGTCAGCTTGTGATGTGACCCCTTTGCTCCAGAGGCTCCTCTGTCCATTTGCCCCAGAGCTCCAAAGTATATTGGTGATTATGCTGACAGACAGGGAAAGTAAGGAGACCACATAGCTCTGTGCTAGATATAAGCAGGTGCTTGTGTGTGTGTGGGTGTGGGTGTGGGTGTGGGTGTGGGTGTGGGAGAGAGAGAGAGAGAGAGAGAGAGAGAGGACTTAATGCTGCTTACCCCTAGCACTTTCAGATTCAACCCTCTTAGAAAGCCATTCTTAAATGACCTGTCTTCACACCTTAAAGCAGGTCCACAATGTCCTTCCCACCCTGAGTTTTCCACTGCTTAACTTCCTACAACTAGCCCACTCCTCAACAACTGTCTCTTGTGTCCATCTTCCACCCAGTCACTGTGGCAGGCTGACCCCAGAGACCTTGAAATGTAGCTGTGCTGTGACTTCTGATTCTTAGAGTACCTGAGTCTTCAACAATTAACCCCTTCCCAAAATGGCAGCTGAGAAATTACTCCCAATTACGGTGGGCCCTACAGTAGGTTTCTTCTCCAACTCTAGCCTGCCATTGCAGGAGTAATTTTTAGACACACTGTATTGATGGTTTATGAAATCTACGGGTTTTTCTTTGGCTAGAGCTGCCAGTTCACTGTTGCTCCCTGGGGCTGCCAACCCTCTCCAGGATTACTTCTCTTTATAGAAATAGGTCTCCCTCCCCCAAAAACCAAGTTTAGCAGTCCAGAATGCTTCATTCTTAGCATTTTCTTCAATTTATCTAGTTTTTCTGTGATTTCTACTTTTCCTGTCAGCTCTTTCTTAATTATCAGAGCTCTTCTTTCTTTTCTCTTCCTTAAGTTATTGTTTCACAGGTGTCTAGATTTCAGGTCCTGGAGAGCTTGTGATATGCTGCCAGTCTTCACTCCAGCATGTTCTCTTCCTCTTAAATTCTACAGAGAGTGTTTAAGCTTTTAAAAATTTATTACAATAAAAGGTGCATTTACATTAATTTTCCTCACCTTGCTTCGAATATACTTAATTCATCATTCTTTCCACTTTCTGAAGTAGTTCTGGAGGTCCTCTTTTACAAAAGTCTTCATGAGTTACAATTAAAAATACAGCAAATGCCTCTGCTGAAGTGTCATCCACCTGAAAGGAAGGCTTGGAAAAATGCTATGGTGTGACTTCGTCCACCTTAACTGCCAGATCTGGGTCCATGTGACTTCTAGCTCTCCCCCAAAGTCAAAATGATCATGAAAATAAGCCTTTAGCATTGATTCAAGACATAGAAGCAGATACAACAGGAAAACCAAAGACATTTGTGAAAAAAAGACTTCCCAAACTGCTTGAAAAAGTGGCAAGAGTGATGGGGTAAGTCTGTTTGAAGCAATGGGGAGTATTTAGAGGAGGGATTAATGGCAATGTGTCTTCTACTGTAATTTTTTACAATTTTTAAACAATTTAACCATTCACCACATTTATCATATTTCACACTTCAATAAAAGGTTTTAAGGGGGTAGAAAAATAGGAGCTTTAGAGTTCCTCAAAGTATAGCAGGAAATGGCCCTCTTAATCCCTTCAGTGTCCTATCCCAAGGTGGGGATCCTGAAGTGTTATATTATCTATACATTTTCCTACCTCTGTTTCTTCTTCTTTCTTTTTCTCCTATCTAAAACAAACCAACAACAAAAATAAACCTAAAAGCAAGGGAAAATATTTCTAGTTTCCTACATTAAATAATGATTTGTATATTCAGCCTCGCTTTTATTTGAGAGAAAGAGTTACAATTGAAATTTTAGAGTGATTGGATTTCTGAGCCTTTGATAAAATTATCAGAGATGAACTAGCATTTTCCCAAACACCAAGATTGGTTTATAAATCTGCCTCAATCTCCCTTCGAGACTTTTCCTCTCCTGCTGCCTCTACATCCGACACCAGAAGAGGGTGTGAAGGGAGGTGGTGACGAAGAGCTGGCTCTTTTCAAAAGAATTTGAAAAAGAGAAATACAGATTTCACAACTGAAAGCTTTTTTAAAAAGTGTAAAAACCATGACACCTGATTTCATGGCTCTGCAACTCTTCTAACATTGGTTTTAAACAGGAATTTTCTTTCTGCAAGCCGCCATATGGGCCCTTTGAGCCTAAGACATCTAACAATGAGAAAAATGAGGAAGAAAGCACACCACATTTTCAGAGATTGTTTCTAATGGAAACCCAGTTTTGACAACCCTACCACCTGCTTTATATCATTAAACTGAAGGAGACTATGAATAGGAAGGGGGTGGAGAAAAGACATTGCTAATAAAATATTTAAGAACATCAGGAAGAGGCATATCAGGCTTTTAGTTTACCCAGAAAAAGCATCTTCCTAAAGTATCAGTCAACCAAGATTTACTGTACTAATAAAATCACCTTCAGTTTATAAAGGTAGAACACATGCATAAAATACAGATAGCCTATTTTTAAAACCTGAAAGGGCAAACTGTTTTAGAAGACAGACAATGCCAAACATTTTGATAATCGTGGTCAGAGTATTTCCTTTGACATCAGACACAGGCGATTGGTACTGAGAACCAATATCTGAGTATCCACCTGGATCCATTTTCTAACAGAACACAGATGGTCACATGCCCCTTACAGTATCTTACAGATGCAGTGTGCACTGACACAAACAAACAAACAGGTATGATAGTTAATGTCTGAACTATCCTCCACAGTTACTGCTAAAGGAGATTAACAAGTGATTGCATGTGATAGAATTTACCACCTTTCAGATGTGCATTTTCCTCTCAAACACTGAAATAATGATAGCCCCAGAGAGCATGCGGATTGCCCAATCTATCAGCATTCTTCTCTGTGTTTGATTTTCAGTCCTCTGCATTTGACTGCTTCTGAAATAATAGTAATGTAAATGAAAAATGCTCTTTATATTCCCCAGGTGATTCTAATTTACAATAGATAAGCAAAGGCAATTTTCCCTGTTATACTAACCAGAGAAAGACACCCCCATACAGCTAGAAAGCTCAATAAATACCAGGGAGGGAATTCCACTGGGTACAATGGCCCACTCAAAACAGAAAAGAGAAATAAAGGACTAAGTGCAGCTAAGCAAACGCAGTCTGTTTTCATCCACACACAGCCCTAAAGTGAGTGGACATCATATCTTGGTGTTAAAAGCATATTTCAACCTAAATCATAGGCCTATTATCTACATAGAAAAAATAGAACTAAAGTCAAACGCTGTGTGTGAATTTGTACCAATTTAAAGTGGTATGAATTAGCTCTCTTTTAGTTACATGTGAATTAGGTCGGCTCTGACATTAGTTTCTTGACACTAGTTCTGTATTTCTCTCCCCATGCTTTTGCCTCACCCACATTCCAAATCAGTCAGCTTTTGAACAATGGAAATTGTTTTCTTAATAGTAATTGCTATTTATCATTGGCTCCAGAGGGGTCTGTGGAGGTAGAGTTTTGCCGGGAAAATGTGAGCTGTCAGCCTGGCTGATCTGCATAAATTCCCTCCTCAATCTCATCTATTTTACTTTTGTTTCAGGTTCGTCTAAGTGGGAAAATAACGTGAGCAGTGAATGTTTTAAAGGCCCAACCTCAGGGCTTCTCTCCCACTATATTTTGTTACTTTCTTTTCCTGGCAAGAAAAACTTAATTATGCAAAGCAGCCTAGTGACAGCTCACCCAGATTTTTCACTGATCCACAGCACAGATAAGCAATTTTGAGACAGTTAAATATTCAGTGAAGATGCTGCTAATCAGTACCCCAGGAACAGCCCAAAAGAAAGATCATTCTTTGCATTGTGGATGCGCCTGTCATTTAGAAATCTTCGCAAATATTCAGGGATGGAGAGGCTTGGGGGAAAAACAACTCTGAAAGGTGAAAATGTAAAATTTGCACTGTTTCATAAATCATACCATGATAATAAAGGTGTTATAATGTTCTTGGAAATTCAGAGGCTAACATTCTATAATTTCAGAAGATAATACATAGGAAGCAGAATCTTACATGGAGTGAAAACTCTGCAAATTAAACCATTTTGCCAAAAGATAGCTGATCATGGATGGATAAGATAGCTTTCTTTAGAAATAATAATCAGTGTATTCTATGAGCTTTTCTGACTAGGGCCAGAGATTGTTTCCCCTATTTTTGATCCAATCTCAGGGTGAAAACCTATGTGAACATTATCTTACTTTATCACATTATTCTTGGACCATAAATTTATTATTAGAAAAACTTCCTAACCTTGAAATTCAATCTGTTCTGTTTGGATAATTTTGTAGTTTTTAGAAAACGTACCCATACCTAAATTTAAGAGTAAAATTTAAAACCCAATGAAGGTGTAATTAAGACTATAATGAAACAAATAATACGTGAATGAATAAGATGAATTTTGTAATTTTAGAAGGCCTTTGGTATATCTGGGAATAATTAACCATATATTTGCAGCATTCCCATCAGGTCTTTCCTACACAATTTTTTGTTGTTATCTTTGTGGTGCTGCAAATCAAACCCAGGGCCTCGTGTCCTAGGTAAGTGTCCCACCACTAAGGCACTCTCCTTGGAGACTGAAAGTTTTGTGAAGCTTGCTGGGTTGAACTTTAACCACATCTTCGGGTGGGTTTCCCTGGTAAACTTGGCTCTGAGCGCCCGCTTCCCTGCCAGTTTCACTTTCACTCCTTGCTCCCCTTCTCCAAGCATCCCGTTGTCTCAGTTCTGAACTGAAGCAGACATAGTACAGTACACCCCCGCGAAGTCGCGGTTCAGAGCACGACCTCAGTCATTCACAGATTCTTCCTTAAAACCTGACTTAATAATTGTTCACGGAAACTGCCGCAATTTCACGGAAACCACAAATGACCTCCGCAATTTGGGGGTGAGGGGCATTGCAAGTAGCCAATGCAAGAGCGTTATTCGGTTTTCCTGACTGCTGACTGGCTGCTGCCCAACCCATCCGGGGCGGATGCGCCTGCATTCCTGCGTCAAACCAGGTTGCCATACAGCACTTAGCTCTCACGAGTGTTCCTGGTTTTGTTCCTCCTAAAGCCCTAAGATCCCTAAGATGCTGCCAAAACGCCCTGTATCATTTCAGGCTTTGTTAATACGGTATTTTATTAAACTGCATAGTTTAATTTATGTGACCCACTAACATATGGGAGCTTTTCTGACTAGGGACAGAAATTGTTTCTCCCTTTTTTGATCCAACATTTGGCAAACAATCTGGGGCTGAAAACCTATGTGAACATTACCTCACTCCATCACATTATTCTTGAACCATAAAAAATTTAGCATATTTAGTACCTAAACTATAAAAATAGGCGTTTACAGGCATTTTTCTGACCATATCTGAAATTCCTGGTGTTTCATAATTTGCAGGTATTCTAGGAAGGTAACTGCTGCTAATTTCAGGAGGTCCACTGTACTCGTTTCCTGATCACTGATTTCCACCAACAAAACTACTAATTTTACTGAAAGCTTGAGGAAACAGAGAAGCTTTACATCTACAACCTAAAAGAGAACACTGGATGCCCTTACACAAAGTGCTATGGTAAACAGCACCCGTTTCTCATTATGTTTTGTTTTGTTTTGTTTTCCTCTTTGGGTGCTCTACAGAGTGGTTTTACTTCATTTTTTCTCCTTTCAGACACCTTTCCCACCCTCAAGTAAACTGTCAGGATATTTTCCTTATAAATGACAGCTCTCATCCCCAAAAGAACACAAGTTATCTATTTCCAAGATCATTGTCTTACCCCATATGTATCTCATATGATCTCAACAGTCCCTTGTTTGAAGCAGAGCCATATTGCTATCTTTGCCATTTCACAGATAGAAAAACCAGATACAGACAGGTAAAATTATTTGCAAGGTCACAGGTTAGTATAGTCAAGACCAGATCATCACCTATGGTCTGCAATCCTCTCCCCCTCCAAGGCAAAACCCTTACCTCCATCAATTCTTCTCTCTCCACAAACACTGAAACTCCTCAGGGAATACAAAACACGTGCTATGTGACTGTAATTGTAGTGAGGACTGATTAGCTTGGTGGTTTTCAAAGTGTTCCTCTAGCTGCAGAATCAGCTTCTCCTGGGAACTAATTAGAAATGCAAACTTTTGGACCCTTTCCGGATCTACAGAAATACAAACTTTGGGACCAGGGCCCAGTGATCTGGGGTTTAACTGTCTTTCTCAATGATTCTGATGCACTCTAGATTTTGAGAGTCACAAGATCAAACAAGTGTCCTCTCCCTAAGAGGAAATTAGACTACACTACCCGACACCATGAATGCAGCCAGTGCAGTATGAACAAAGCCACTGCACAGTATTTCTGGGTTCACCTCATAAGAAACTTCTGCAGTGACACTCTTTGACACTCCATTCCATTTTCATGCTGCAGTCAAGCATAGTGTCCCTGAAGGTATACACAGAAGAAAGTGGATCCCCAGGATACAAGCAGGCTGGGTCACTGAAGTTCTGCTTGAAGGGAAGCCCACAAGTTGATCAAGAATATCCAATTTGTGTAAGCCACTTAAAGCTTGACATTTACCCAGTGTAGCTGCTAGCATTGCCCTAACTCATGTAAGAAGCTGTTATTTTGAGTGAGCATAAATTCTAGGATTAGAAGAAAGAAATTAAGATATGTAGGAGGTTAAGCTACCCACTCCAGCCCTATTTGCCTCTTTTCTGAAGAAAAAGAGCAGAGAAAAGAATTCCTAAATTGTAGAATAAGAGCAAAGATGACATATGGTTTCTGATTTGCTACTGAACAGGGAGAAGGAGACAAGAGAGGCAAGTGACGGCAGATGCTTAGGTACTAGAACAGGAAGGACAAGGAACCCAAAACAAGAGACCAATGCCATTGCTCATCCCACATTGAATTATGAGAATTCTATAAATGTCTATCCATCCTGGATAGGTAGGGACATGGGGAATAAAATTATTTTAAAATTGAAATATTTAACATTCAGGGCTATTGTAGACACTAACACTTATTAGATTAAATGATCTCATTTTGCAGAAATTTAGTTAAATGCTCAGGATTCTTGGCAGCAGAATCAAATCAAGAATTCAGTTCTTCCAACCTCTAGTTTAAGATTCTTTTCTATCCTCTAACACTTTTAACATTTTTTACTTGAAGGTACTTCCTTATAAATACTTTCTTCTCCTATATTTCACACTCAGAACTCACTACAGAGGTTAAGTACACTGAACTTGGCTCTCCTGTCAATGTTTTAAGAATTCTGACAGCTTTATTGACTAGATTTCTACAATAATAGGGGATTCATTTGTCCACAAGAAACTACAGGTACAGAAAAGAATCCCTAAACTCTCTTTTTTCATGAAAGAGTGTGCGGAGCCCAGACAGAACTGAGAAATGGAAAGGCTCCTGGGCCTAATGGAATGCTTACTGAGATCTATCGATTCTGATGCAGCACATTGATTGGCCATCTAGCCCTGCTATCTATAATGTCTAGCTGAAAGAAAAAGTATGGCAACAGATAAAAGGTGTCAGCAATGTCACCGGCTGAGATCACAAGTTTCCAAAAGGGACTGTGAAAGTGAAGCATCTCTTTAAGGTTAGTTTCCAGGAATATACTGTCAAGTATCTGTCTCAGTAAGATTCCAAACAGCACGTTAGATATTTCTGCATCAGAGTCACATGTAGTTCTAGTATCTAGGTTTGTTTGATTGCTTCGATATTCACTTACGTTTTTATTATGTACTGTCAACTGAAAAAAAGTTAAAGAAACAGAGACTCCGAGAAAGTCTTTCACTATGGTAAGCTTTATTCCATCAATCATTTAGACTTTCAACACTAGAAGAGTTTGAAAGAATAAAATTAAATAGATGGTGTATTAAAACAGCAGCATGTGTTAGAGAAAGTATAGTATCAGGTAAAAGGCTAGACTGGGGTTTGAGTTACATTGTCTAGGTTCAAATCTTCATCTCAGCACTTAAAAGCAGTGTCTTTGGAAAAGTTACATAACTTACTTGTGCCTCCATTTCTTCAACTCTAAAATGGGGATAATTAATTGTACATACTTCATAAAATTAATTAAGATTATATTTTTGACACTCATAGAAAGTGCCTGGCATCTCATAAGGGGTATATAAAGATTTCCTTCTGTTTGTTCATCTGTTTGTTTTAAAAAATAGCTTGTACTTGAGGAGCAGGGTTAACCTTGGGGCACATCAGACTTTGTTACTATTTAAATGTTTCCTGGCAGGCAGTATCACAAGGTAAAGTGATTCAGGTTGCTGCCAGATAAATAGGCCATTTGATTTGTGAAAACTGGAAAAGGGATCTGAATATTATTAGAAAAGTCTTCAGTTCCCATTAATCCCCTCAAGGAAAACTTTGAAAATAAAAAAACATTGATTTTTTTAATATCTAAAACAAAAAAATACAAGAACAATGCATCTCCTTTCTTAGCAGAGATATTTAACCTCGGGAGCTAACCTCTGCCACTTGGCAGACTCCCCCAACCACCAATTGTTGTGTATTCAAGGAGTGCAAACCAATTAACCTGAGTAAATAAGAATGAAAAGATAAACCTCATGAAGGTGAAAAGCTATACAATACTCTCCAAAATGATCATTTCCTATGTGAATTGTAATCTTTATTCTTCCCGTACTCCCTTTTCCTTTAGTCAGGGTGACTAACAAAAAGTTGAGCATATACAGTAAATTTTTTTATAAAGTTACATGTTTCTGAATGATATGAGAAATGGAGCTAAATGCGATTACATTAAAGTAACAATCAGAGTGATGTAATTTAAGCAATACATTAAAAAAGATGATGAATGAGAAAAGAATTCAAGATTAAAATAAAAACCACTTACCCAACTGAGGGAGAAAATAGCTACAATGAGGAACAACTATGTAATTCTGGAGAGGTTACAGTGAAAAATGAAAAAGCAGATGTTCTTGTTTATAACTTATTAGAAATTTCAAGGTGGTAGCCAGGGATATAGTTCAGCAGTGCAGCACCTGCCTGGCAAGCTCAAGGCCCTGAGTTTGATTCTGGATACAAAAAGGAAAAAAAATTCAAGATGGCAATAACAGACAATTAAAACAAGCCAGGTTCTTTATATATTGCAGGTATTAATTCTCTGTATAGGTAGTGTTATGTTTGATACATTGTGTTAACTTGAGAAGTTTATAAGTTTATCTAAGAGACTCAGGAGGGAGCCAGGATCCTTACTTTGTAAATATCCTAAGCCTGTGCAAGACAGGAGCACAGAGATTTTCACCTGCCCTGGAGTAGGGAAAGCCTGATCACAATATAAGGGAGGGAAAGAGGCTTACTCTTCCCTCCTTTTGCTCTGGCTGCCTTTTCGCTCAGGCTGCTGCCTTGAAGTGTTGCCCCTGTGCCATGCCACCCTGCCTTGCAGCCAGCTGATTAGGGACTGAAACCACCAAAAACTGTAAGCTAAATAAACCTTTCCTTCCTTCATTTTAGGCATTGGGTATTTTGTCTCAGCAAGAGAGAAAAGTAACCAAGACAGCTGGCAAAAATGTTTCCTCCATCTGTAGATAGTCTCTTTACCCTTTTGGTTGTTTCCTTTGCTGTGCAGAACCTTCTTAATTAGATATAATTCCACTTGTTAATTCTTGATATTGTTTCTTATGCACTTGGAATTCTGGTCAGAAAAATACTTCCCTACACCTATAACTTCAAGAGTTTTATCTGTTTTATCTTCTGTCAGGTTAAAATGTTTCTGCTTGAATATTTAAATGTTTGATCCCTTTTGATTTTATTTTAGTACATGGTGAAAGATATGTGCCTAGCTTCAATCTGCTACATGTGTATGGCCAGTTTTCCCAACATCATTTGCCTTTGTCAAAGATCAAATGGCTAAATATGTCTGTGGTTATTTCTGAATCTTTTGTTCTGTTCCATTGAGCCACATGTCTGTTTTTGTGCTCGAACCACACTGTTTTTATCATTGTAGTTTTGTAATATAATTTGAAATCCAGGATTATGGTGCTTCCTGCTTTGCTCTTGTTACCCAGGATTGCTTTTGTTATTCTGGGTCTTTTTTTGTTCCCTACAAATTTTAGTATTGTTCTCTCTAGATCTGTGAGGAATGCTGTTGGTATTTTGATTGGGATTGCATTAAATATGTATATCAGTTTGGGAAGTATAGTCATGTAGACAGTGTTGGTTCTGCCTATCCAGGATCAGGGAATGTCTTTCCATTTTCTGATATCCTCTTTGATCTCTTTTTTTCAGAGTACTCTATATCTAGTAAAAATTTGAGTGACTAAAATGAACAGACACTTCATGGAAGCACACAAATGTCCAATAAATACATGAAAAATATTCAACATCTCTGGCCATTAGAAAAATGCAAATTAAAACAAGACTAAGATTCCATCTTATTTGACAAACAATAGTCATCATCAAGAAATCAAATAATAACAAATGCTAGCAAAGCTATGAGATAAAAGGAACATTTTTACATTGTTGGTGAGAGTGTAAATTGTAAACTAGTACAACCACTATGAAATCAGCACAGAGATTCCTTTAAAAAAAAAAACCTAAAAATAGGAATTGTATTTGACCACACTATTCCCCCACTGGCTATCTCCCCCAAAGAATTAAAGACACCATATTACAGTGGAACAAGCATACTATATTTATGGCAGCACAACTCATAATAACTAATTCTTGGAAGTGCCCTATAGGTCCATCAACAGAAGAATAGATAAAGAAAATGTGGTATTTATATACAATGGAGTACTACTCTCCTATAAAGAATAAATTCCACCATTTGTAGTAAAATGTATATAACTTGAAACCATAATTTTATCTGAAATCAAACACTCAGCTTTAATATTGCATGGTTTCTCTTATATGAAAAACCCAAAGTATAGATGAATTAAAGAACAAAATAAAAGATAGACAATAGGAACCAGGTAGACAGATTCTTTGCAAATGGGAAGGGGATCAAGAGATGGAAGGGGGACAAGAGAAAGGGGATGTAAAAAGAATCAAGAGTGTCATGTTCATGGATCAACTATCCACAAAGAAAATAATCATTATATACCACAAATATGTATGAATAAAAATAAAAACAAATAAAAAATAAACCAAGGTAGGGTAGAGAGAGGGTTTCTAATTGTAAATCTAGATGAAGGTGCATAGGTTGTATGCCCATGAAGACAGGCTCTGATAAGTAAAATGACAAAGGTAAAGAGAAGCATGTGAATTCAGGTGAAAATCTAGAAACATTAAAAGGAGAGAACAGAAAATATTGAAAGACCTGATAAAAGGAGTTAGATTGAGAGGATGGCAGAAATAGAAGAACAGAAACGAAGATGAAAAAAATGAGCAGACAAAAATGAACAAATTAAAGACAAATCCAAGTCAATTCCACCTACCAAAGACACCTCCAAATTAAGCAACCAACAGCTTGGTGCTGTGTGCCCTCACATCAAGGAAGTAATGATTCCACTTCCCCAGGAGCCTAATTAGAAGTGGAGGGAGGAAGGACTGTGCAAGAACAATTGCTGTGTTATATAAAGTTCTTTCAAAGTCCTTGGAGTAGGAAACATCTAAATGTGGGTCAATTTTTTTTTGAGAATAAAGAGGACATCTGACAATTGAAACCACACTATCATAACTAGCTTTTTAAATAATTGGAGAGATGGGGCACTTAAACATGAGCAGACAAAATGACTTATAATGAAACACTGCTTTATGCTACACAAAAATCAGGAGTTAGATTGTTATTATATAAATGATAGCCAAAATGAATTGCCAGCCACTACCCATAGGCAGGAAGAATAAAGGGCAAATTTATGATGCAGACTTAGTTCATATTTCTATTGTACACAGTAATCAAAATAATCAGCTGCTGGTTGAAAAGTATGTTTTGATGTTTTGGAAAAATTCCAGTGTATCTGATGTCTTAGAAAAATTCCAGGGTACATATGAGTTTGAAGCAAACTGAGGCTTTCAAATCTGTTACCTTAAAAAAATTACACTTGTGACCAATAAAGTTGCAATTGCTCAAAACATGTTCAGAGTCATCTTTCTTTTGTTTTTTGTTTGTTTTATTTGAGACAGAGTCTCAAATATTGCCCAGGGCTAGAGTCTCCCTGTATTTCCCATGCCTGGGGTTCATGATTCTCCTGCCTCATCCTCCCAGTCGTAGTGATTATAGGTATATGCCACCATGCCGAGCTAGTCATTTTTATGATTACTTTTAACCTAAAAAGAATTTTGCAACCTACTTTAAATAAAAATCTGCAGAATAAGATGTTAAGGAACTCATTTTTTTCTATTCAAATGAAGCAGTTCTGAAGATAAAAAGAAAATTCACAAAGTGTTTAAAAATGATTGCAGGATTCCAGAGTGAGTAGACTACTACAGAACCAAGAAACACAGAAGTATGAACAACTTTTAAGAGTATATAATCTAGTCACAGCTTCCTATTAAGTGTAGAAGGGAACAGGCCCCAATAAGTTCAGACTTGCTTGAGGATACACATCAGGCTCACAGAGAGCCCTGATCATAAAGTAGCTTACATTTTTCTGCATCCAATTTCTACAACACTGAGAGCCATTTGCCAAAGCCATGTGATGTTCTAGAAAGCCATCGATAATCACAGGTATCATCTACAAACCTACTGTATCTTTACCATTCCTGAAAGGCAAGTCACTCAGCCCCAGTTGTCATGGTAATAACTTCCTACTCCCAGACTGGTGATTGCATATGTAAAAAGCAGCCGACCCAGACAGGAATAAACCTTATTAAAATAACATTCTAAAAATGGCACAGCTTACCTGGTTTGCCTATTCTAAGTTCAAGAATCTTGACTGTAATTGTCATCTGAGTTAAATTTAGTCCACATGGCTATATTTAATAGTATCAGATGATATTCTGTGTCTTGGGATTTTAGAGAAGAGAAAAAGTAGCTAAGAATAACTGATCAACATTACGATATTGAGATTTCAAAGGCTATTGTGTGTACTTTAACATGTACACACACAGATATTGTAAGTAAACAGCAAAGTTCTATAGTAAACCTCCTCACTAAGAAGTGATGAAGCCCTAGTCCCTCACCTGTTTTCTCCTTTCCTTCAGTGTTAATCTTTTTCTTGACCCCTCCTATTCTTCTCCCATGCTTGTATATGTTGTTGGGGTCAATTTGTGCTATGAGAACACTAATACAGGTGCTATGTCAATAAGCACCCAGAATTTCGATTTAAAATGACAAAATTCTCTTCCGCTATTTTACAAAGAAATGTTTTGCCTTCTACACTGCAAGTGGGGAAAGGGGTCTACCACCTGTTACCAGAAATGTGTTTTCCATGCTAACCAGATAATTTTATTTTCTAAGGTTTTACCCAACTCATTTTGGTGACAAGTTTTCACATCTAGTCCCACCGAAAAATTGACCTTATTCACAGAGCAGAAACAAGAATCCTAAGAGACTTAAGTGTCACAATCCAGAAGTTGATCCATTTAAACATTCTATGATGCATACAGGTGATATTTCTAACATTTCAGATGTGAATGGAATCTTGTATCACAACACAGTTTTTACATACATTTCCCCAGGCATGTCAATATCTAGTAGCAGAGCATGACACATTAGTGTTCTCCATCAGTATATCAGCTCTCCAGAAAGAACAGTCAAGCACTACCTAAAATCCAAGTTTTAATCTTGTCATGGTAGTGCGTGCCATTATTCCTGCACTCTAGGAAGCTGAGACAGGAGGATCACAAATTCCAGCCTAGCCTGGGCAACTTAGCAATTTAGAGAGAATTTGTCTCAAAATAAAACACAAAAAAAGGCTGGCAGTGTAGGTCAGTTCAAAAGTCCTTGGTTCAATTGCCAGTATGATAGACGATAGATAGATAGGTAGATTACAATTCAAGTTTTCTAAGACATTCAGTATCAGCACCACTCACATCTCTTGCTATATTTACAAACTAACGCTTTCCTCTCCCTCCCTCATTCACTCACTGGGCTTCCTGAAACTTCAGAACTATGACCCACAAACCCACTCATATGCTTCCCCTTTTCCTTGAATGTCTTTTTGCTCCTAAAGTTATCTAAAATTTTTCTCGGCACTATCTCAGGGACAGAAAAAGGAGCCTAGCTTTTTTTTTTTTTTTAATCCACATAGATATTTCTAAATCTTTCATTTTTCTAAAAGCTTTCAAAACCCATAGCTCCTCTGAAGCTGTCCTGTTTTGCTCTGCTGCCCACCCTTTTTCTAACTCTCCTCCACGGCCTTTGTGGTATGGACCTCCCATTGACTGGAGACACTGCCGCCTGACATTCCTTCCACTCCCGTTCCTCATTCACCTGTACTTCAGCAATCATAAAGATGACTCATCAAAAGTTTTGGGTTTTTATTGCACTTTCATATACTTCTCTACTATCTCAGCTACCCATATCACTGGTGCCTCTTAAACTTTGTTGTCATCTGTGAATTCACTGTCTTAGTGTGCTGTCTATTGCTGTGACTGAACACTAAGGACTGCGGAATTTATAAAGAATAAAGTTTTATTCTGATCACAGCTCTGAAGGTTGAGAGGTCCCAGGTCAAGGGGCTACACCTGGCAAGGGTCTTCTCACCGGCAGGGATTCTCCACAGAGTCACAAGGCAATGTAAGATGTCACATGGTGAGAGAAAAGCACAACCAGAAGATAGAACCAAATCGACTTTTATAACAGACTCACTCTAGAGGTAATCCATTCTTCCATTAATCTGGCTGTTCCCAAGGACAGAGCCCTTATGACCTACAAATCAGCTCCTAAAGGTCCTACCTGGTCCTATCTCCTAACTCTTTACAACAGGGATTAAATGTCAACATGTGTTGTGGTGGGAATATTCAAACCTTAGCATACATCACCACCAAAACCTTCATTTGAAGCATTGCACTCTGATGGAGCTGTTCCTCCGATCATTCTAAAGCAGCCTCCTCATTAACTCTGTTTCATTCTGTCTGCACCTAGGGCCTCACCATTTTTTTATTCTCTTCCTGTCTTTACTCTTCTCCAATTCAATCTGGATTTCATGGCTATGATCAATCTACTGAAAATCTCAACTTTCTTCTCATGTCTTACACCATTGTACTTAAATGAAAGCCAAAAAAATAGAACTTTTTTTTTTTTTTTTGCTATCTTTTCTTTGCCTGCCACTCAGTAACTGGATATTGCTAACAAATATCACACATTGACTAATTGACTTTACATTGCTTTATGACAACAAACCTAGAACAAGCAGCCACCAATCCCAAGCACCCTGATAACTTTTCTCAATCACATTCTGCTTTTTGCTCTCCAAGACGGCCTTCCTTTCTTCTCAAACCACTTCTCTCTCCTCCTAGGTGAAAATCTCAACTCAAAGTTCTTGAAAAAAAGCAAGTACTAGATTAGAATTCTGTTATAGTTCTACTATCAACTTTATAATTGTTTCCTGGTTGCAATTTTAAAAGTGCCTTTACACCTATCAAAAGCAATTGTTTCCACACGTGCTTTTTCCACAACCTGTCACCTTCCCAGGGCTTTCTCAGCTTCAGTAATCTTCTCATACCCAGCTGTTTTTTCCCTCAGTATGCAAACATATAAAGTATGTCTCATCTTTAAAAAAAAAAAAACCCAAACGGAAAAACACACACACAGAATAACTACAAATTAAAAATTTTAAAAATAAAGAATCCCAAAACTCTCCAGAAATCATAGCTCCCAACCCAGCAACCATTTTTTTCTCTCTCCCCAGAAAATCTCCTTGAATGAGTCTTCTTTCCCTGCTAGCTCCCCTTTCTTATTCTCAATTCATTCTTCGACATTTTTTCTTTAAGATTGTCCGCTGTCTTCTACTGCAAGATCCATGCTTATTATTTTTGTTGTTGTTGTTACCATATTCATTTCTTCAATAGCATCCCTTGATGGTCACTTTTAAAAACTACTTATGATAATAACTTCCAAATTTATATCTAGATCCAAGTCCAGACCACACCACTGTCTATTTCAAAACTCCTCTTGAATGTATAATAGGTATTGTATAAGACAAACAACTGATCTCTTCCCCCAAGTTTTTCCCAACTAAAGAAACAAAATCACCATTACTGGGTCATTCAAATTAAAAATTAGTGACTCTTTCCTTTCCCCATACTTTCTGTATATAGCAGTAACCCTACTATTTCTACCTCCAAAACACACCTCAAGTCAGTTCACTGCTCCCCATCTTATGGCTGTATTCCAACATCACATCTCTCTCCAGGACAACCACTTTCCAGAGTCGCTGGATCATTTGTCTCCTATCACTCCTTAAACACTACTACTCATATTCCACAGCCAATAGTGAAGAGCTCACTATGTGCCAAACACTGCTAGAGACACGATTGCTACCCCTAGTTTGTGAATGAGAGAATCCTATGTTCCTTCCAAAACAGTCACACCACAGGACATTTTAAAATTCTCTTCCTTGAGACTCAGTTGTAAGAGCTGCCAGGAGTGACTAGAACACAGTACCAGCACCCTTTTCAGAATCACACAAGTTGAAAAGACTTTCCAGAATCTTGATTTGAAAGATTTCTGTCACTGACATAAGGAAACACATAATGTATTTAAATCAACAAAGCAAATGTTTACATTACATATTTAAATTTTATATTCATGTTATGTCTATGGATAATAAAAGAAAAGGTCTTTTAATCAGCAACTTTCCTGCCAGTTTCCCTGGGTCCAATATCAGGCCAGCCCATTTCAGAGGCAGTGCTGCTGGGCTGGACAGCAGCCGCTGCTGTGGTGTTGACTACTTTGTGACATTACACTTAAATACTTAAATAAACGCTTCTCTTACATGAGTCTGATTGGAGGGAACCATAGCTGCCAGCAGACGTGGCTTTAAACTACCTCATCATTCCCTCTCCTTTACATGGAGAGCAGGTCTCCACATTCAGTGGAAGAAGGAAGGAAGAAGAAAACTGCCTAAAACTGAAGACTATACTACTTACAAGTAATTACGCTATTTGGTTTAAAGAAACTTGTATTTTTTCACAATATTAATGGATTTTTACATTTGGAAGATAAATGATTTTTTATTTTGAATCAAAAAATCTCAAATGGACTTAGCTATTTGATTCCAAAAACAATAAAATTGAAACATTTAAATTCATTTAACAGTGTAAAGTGACTACATAGCAAAAGAAAGAATATATATTGAAATCTTCATGTATTTATCTAGAAATAAGAGAATATTGTTCAAAAGCATCTCAGCTCAGCAAAGGAGTGCTGGATTTTGGCAAAGGAGTAGATATCAATACCCCCAAACATCACCTAGGGCAAGCCCTTTCTGATCTTTAACATCGCTGCATTGACACTTTATTGGTCAGAGGTCGTGGCTTGGTAGTAAAGTGATTTCCTAGCATGGGTGAGGTCCTGGGTTCAATCACTAGCACTGAAATGAGAATGAAAAACATATTGGAACTTTATGATTATCACTATAGGTCTTCTTAGCCTCCTCCCTCACTTCAGCCACTACTTCAGCAATCAATTCTACATGAGCCTCCACCAGTCCCACAAAATGTAACCTGACCATGTCCCACCTTTGCCTATACTTTTTTTCCCTTCCTCCTGCTTTAGGACTTTTGTGAAGCTGATCTTCACTCAACCGTGTGCCTTCTTGTAGCGAACACAGTTACTACCTATGGCACTACCATTGAACATGGGGAGGCATGGGAGATGATGGATAGATGCTTCCATTGCTTGGTCCCTGGCTGGGCAGTTCTGAAATTCTGTTTGATAGGTTCCTCAGGAGATACTAGCAACCACATATCAAAGTACCAGGCAACACACAGCAGTGGCAAACTGGTAACTCATCCTTATTTTGACTCTCCCTCTTTCCCCAATTTCAGGACCTTAGTGCTTGCTTGCTGGGTCATGAAATTGGTCTATAGTTGCAAGCAAGACTAGCCTTAGCCTCTGTTTCCAAAGGAAACAGGGCTGCCATTCTTTTGCTTAAAGGGTCTTTTAGGTTGCATAAAAACGATGTTTTTCAACTAAATAATTATGAACACTATATTTATAATTACAAATATGCTATGAAGCAAAATGCACATTTCACATTTATTTGTATCTTACAGTGCCATATTTTTAAAGTCTTGCACCTGCAGTGGGTAACACAGAAACAGCCTCTCACAAAACAATGGTCACTGCAGTAGATGCAGAGTAGGTCTTTCTGAAGCAGGATCTTACACTGGTGCCTTCAGTGTCTGTGAGTCAACTTTTACCTACTTTTTACCTACTTGTCTGAATCTTCTTGTCTGGGTGCTTTTCTCTGAAGCTTCTGAAAACCTAACCTTCATGAGAAAACAGTAGGCCAAACAGAATTACCTCTCTGGAAAAATCCCTCAACCTAGGAATGATTGGAGTAAGGAATTAATGCTCATCTTTCTATCTACATGATGATAGATGACAGGTACATAGGTGATAATAGATAGATAGATAGATAGATAGATAGATAGATTAGATATCTATATATAGGTACAAGTACAGCTCATCTTTAAGGTGGAATATGTCTAAAGAATATTCTATACCATTTTCCACTTCCCTTCTGAGATTAAGTACCAGAGGTCATTAGTAATAACTGGGTTGATAATGTATTTCACACTGGCTGCCTTTCCTACCCTGTCTCACTTCCCCATTTCCCTACTGGCATTTCCTACATTTCTCAAATAAGTATTTTACACTAAGAAGCTGTCTCAAAGTCTGTTTCTGTGGGTACCAGAATGGAAACCATTTTGCTAGTATAAAAATCTGTAAGGCATTTCCCAAAGTTATATACGGTAGGCATACTAATCTCTACAAAACTGGTTCAGCAGTTTTATCCACTAGTGTTAAGTCAGTTTAAATGAAATCCAAAAATGAAAAAAAAAATCACACCTTAATTCACAAGAATGTCTGTAAGAAGAAAGTGGGTATGCAGATCAATTCTTAAAATACAAGTGCCTCAGGGCTAATATATCTAGGGCTAAATTGGGGTACAGTTATTTATTGGCTGGGAATGTTTGGGGTTTTTATGAGTTAGTGGTACATTTTATTTGTACTCTGCTTGTTTTAAAATATTTTTACCAAAATCATCTGATGAATTCTATTTTCTTCACTGTAGCACAAATGAAGAATAGCTAAATTGATTTCAACCACCCTCTTGATCTTTTCACGATAGGCTCTTCAATGTCAAACTGCTGTCTGAGGTATATATTTTTAACATTCCAATATCACACTGTGTTGCTTAAGATCCTCACCCTCACCTTCTCCACAGACATACCATTTTTATGAAAGATAAAATTGAATCAAGGAATTTGCCTGAGGCAAGGCAATGAAGGAGATATCTGGCTTAGGTTTATGCCTCCACAAAGTGAAAAGAAATACCTGTACATAGTTCCCTCTTTAGAAATTGTCACATTAAATTTGGTTTTAATGAGTTCTTCCTCATTGCCAACGTGTAAACAACATAATTCTCTGAAATTTTTCTTGTCTTCACCCTGGCCACATCCACAGATTTCCTCAGATTCTAAAAATAAAAATCCTTGTTCTGATGCAGTCAGAGGAGAGGTACAAAAGTAGAGGTCTTCCAAAAGATCTTATCCAAATCCTGTGATTTAGGGCAGATTTAGATGAGGGGATGGAAAAAGGCTGTCAATCACTCACCACAGAGAAGAGTCGGGCATATGGCTACTCTGTGTAAATCTCTAAGAGAAATATTTACTGGGCTCTTTCTGTGTACTAACGATTGTACTAGTGCCCGGTAAATCAATATTCAGTAACTTCCTCAAAAAGCTGAAAATTTAGTGTACAAGCAGAAAAAGCAAATCCTAGGTTGTAAATGTGGACACCGAGTTCCTCCCTGAAGGACCGCAGGAGCTGAGGAAGGAACTCTAGAGGCTGAAGATTCGAGTGCACAAGACATCATCTTCCCTGCCGGGTCTTCATGAGAAAATTCATTCTCTTCTCGCCAAACTTTCTGAAATGTATAGCAATCAAAAGACATTTTTAAATTTTTCTGTTAACTTATCTGGTACTTAGAACTTACATAATGTAGTAGAAATAGAACTTTTGATGAGGCAAAATGTCACATGTGACATAACAAAGGGGATACATTCTGAGAAATACATCATTAGGCAGTTCCGTTATTATGTGAACATCGCAGAGTATGTAAACACGAATAAGGCAGCCGCACCCTCACAAGGTAAGGTAACATTCTGGAAGCCCCATATATACGTGGCCTGCCCTTTACTGAAATGCCACTATTCAGGGTAAGACTGTAGACTCAGGTGAGATAGTCTCATTGCCCCCACTGGGATATTCTTACCTTATAGTGTGAGACTTGATTCATTTATCCTAGCAGCAACACTGTGTTTGTAAGGACTTAGCTGCACAAGGATTTAGCAATATTAGTGAACATAAGTAGTGTTCCCTTAGGTTTTACTATTCTTTTGCTTTCTTTTTAGGTTCACTTTTCAACATCTTTCTCCCTTTCATTCCCCCACCTCCCTCAGGCACAGCCTCTCTCTCTGACTCTCTGACCTCTGTGAGAACACAGCGGCTAAGCTATGAATTGTAACAGATGAATGGCTTGGTACACTGGGGCCAGGTAGCACTGCTAGACCACATGCCAAATATGGCACCAGCCACTGGAGTTAAAGAAATAAAGAAATTTTTTTATGTCATGATCTAAAGTCAGTTATATCATCTGGTTTTCCAGTTTTATGATGGCCACATGGGAAAGATCCCCTGTAAGAAATAGTCCAGCAGAGAAAAATAGCATGATCATAAAAGTCTTCCTGGAAGACAGGAGGTTTGAGCTCAATCTTTAAAAAGGAGTTGAGCTGGGCATGGTGGCACATGTCTCTAATCCCAGCACTCAGGAGGCTGAGGCATGAGGATTGCCGCTAGTACAAATGAGCTACATAGTGAGTTCAAGGCCAGCCTGAACTGCATAGTGAGAAGGTGTCTAAAAAAAAGAGAAAGAAAGAAAGAAAAGAAAAACAGGAGTTGAAGTTAGCTGTGCAGAAGAGGAACAAAGGCATCACAGTACTGATTTGCTACATTTCCTACATTCCTGTCTATCTGCAAAGGCTCATCAAAAGCCTGAGAAGAATGGTAGCGAGAAGTGGAACTCAAGTCAAGTAATAAAGGTGAGAACTTGTACAGTGCTAGTAAAGCTCACACAAGTATCATGAATGACAGAGGTACAAGTGGGGCCCAACAACGGATTAATATACCAGTTCTAAAAATCTCTGCTCAGCTCTACCTGGATTTTACTACTTGCAGAAAAACCCAGGTCCTGAGGGCTTGGTAAAGTATTTTGAGGCTATGAAGTTCTGGCTACCAATATAATTTTATGATTCTACAAAGGCCAACAAGAGAGACTTTATAAACATATTCAGAACTAAACTATGAAAATTGAAATTAGCCAGTTATACATAAAAGTGCTTGGATCACAGTTTAGGGAAGAACTTGATACAGGTGTGGACATGTTTTTAATACTGAAGCACTTGGTAAGTTTTTAAGTGTCAATAACACTATATATGTGTGAACATCTTGGGTTTTATGCACTTTTTCACGTTGATTATAAAGCCAATCCCCCTTTGCCATCATCCAACTTCTAGAGAGTAAAAAAGTCAAAAATCTCACCTCCTGAGTGAAAACCAGACATGGAGGAACCAAATTATAGAACTTTCTTATGCTTTTACATCTTTGTGAGTAGCACTTGCCTTTTAATCAGATACAATATCTATTTACAGTCTTAATTTCCTTCACCACTGGAAAATGAAAAGAACTCTAACATGAAACGTTATCATATGCTTCTCCCTGAAGTGGGGACCAACTAATGTGTGAGCCATACTTAGTGGCCACCATATATGTATACAGTACAAAAAAATGTATATAAGTATATAAAATATATATGTAGTTAAATACTATATAAAATACATAAAATAACAAAATCAAAATGATCTAGCCCCCTGTAGGACAGTATTTATCCTAAACAGCCTTTAGCGATGTTAATGAATATAGACAAATCTCCACTCCAAGAAAGAAAAATTGATAGCAATGAACATCACCTATGCTGAATGGGTTGGTGGGAAGCAACCACAGAAGGGCAAAGTAACATTTTTAAGATGCTGCTAAAGTAAAATTAAAACTCAATAGTCTTGACCTGGAGTAATTGAAATCTATCAATGAAAATAAAGTTAATTAGGTGGTTAATGGCAAAAGATGAATCCTATTTATATTAATGCCTAGCAAAGTGAATACATTGGCATCAAAGAAGTAGTATAGATTAGCTTCATAGAACTATCAAGATAGTTCCAAGTCTATAATCTGATTCAGTGTTCATGAAAATCAGAAAATTTCCCTGAAGAGTCTGTAGTTTTATCATCAGCTCTCATCAATTTGCTTTAAAGACTTGCTAACTTTTTTCAACTATATTTCTGCATAGATTCATGTTTCATAATACTTGCTTATTTTCATGTGTCATAATTTGTGTTTACTTTCACTGGAATGTTATAACAGGCAGTGGTGTAGTAAAGCCATATATGGGCATAAATAACACAGATAAAAGATTCATTCACAATGCAAAATAGCCCAATGAATTCTTATGCAAAAGAAAACAAGAAGTTCACTGATACAGTTCAGTTTCTACATTACAACTAACCTCTATGAAACCTCTCCTTGGTACCTCAAAAAAAGTAAAATACAACTATACGATCTAGCAATCCTACTACAGGGCATATATCCAAAAGAAATGAAATCAATATGTCAAAGAGACATACACACTTCCACTTGCATTGCAGTACTATTCATATTAGCCAAGAAATGGAAACAACCTGAGTGCCCATAAACTGATAAATAGATAAAGAAAATGGTGTACATATATAAAACACTACTATACAGCCATAAAAATATAAATCTACCTATGTGATAACATGGATGGAACTGAGATCATCATGTAAAATGAGCCTGTCTGGGAATCAGCACCATGCTCAGGCCTCCACCAGACTGGGCACAGCCAGACCCAAGCCTTTCCCTGTGAGTCAGCAACATTCACAGACTGCAGGGGAAGAGAACAAGGCCACACCAGGAAGCAAGTCCCACCTCAGAACCAGTGCCATACATGGGCCTCCACCAGACTGGGGACAGCCTGACCCCAGCCCCTTCCAGTGCACAGGCTGGCAAACAAAAAGTACAAGTCTTCCCCAACCCCAATAAGTGACTGGCTGATCCAGAGAAACACAGGCTATGATGATAGCTATCGAGGTGAAATGCAACTGGATGCCTACAGTGCTTTGGTGTTTCACTGACCTTGCAAGTCTAGGACCAGTGGTCTGATCATCAGTTCCCAGAATAGTGGTACACAGTGAGACATCTAGCAGGGATCTCCGTCTGAGGGTTGTAGCCATTGTTGATTCCCTACGGTCTTGTTTTGAAGTCCTATATCATATTCACTGTTTTGTTGGGTTGGGTTTTATTATGTTTTGTTTTGTTTATGTTAAATCCGATGACATGAGCAGCTATTTCAAAGATAGCAAGACATATTATGGTAGCCATTTTGGATTTACTATTGGCTTGTTTTGATGTCCTTTATTGCATTCACTGGTTTTTTTATTGGTTCTATTCTGTTCTGTTCTGTTTGATTTTTACTATGTTCGAAGGTATCTGCAATGATTTTGAAGACAACAAAAGGCATTATGGTAACTATTGTTGATTTTGTAATGTTTTGAAGTCCTGTATCACTTACACTGGTCTGTTTCAAATGGTTTTTATTTGTTTTATTTTCCTTGGTTTTATCCTCTTTAAAATAAAATATTAAAAAATAAAGACAGTTCAGAGTAACTACTTTGAAGATAACAATATGCAACGCATTAATTGTTGTTATACTGATATTATCCTGTTTTGAAATTCTGGGGCTTTTTCTCTTTAAAATCATGTAAAATAAAGTAATCCAGTCATGGAAATATAAGTACTGCATAATATCACTCATATATGGACTCTAAAAAGTTGATCTTTTAGATGTTGAGAATAGACTGGCAATTATCAGAGGCCAAAGAGAGTAGAGAGGGGTTGGGGAAAGGTTAATAAATAGGTACTAAGTAACAGTTAGTTAGAAGCAAGGCATTCTAGTGTACCAATTGCATATGATGGTGACAATATTATGCTGGACATTTCAAAAAGCATAAAGAAGGATTTTTGACCTTTTAACCATAAAGAAATGATAAATGTTTGAAGCAATAGGTGTGCTTAACCTTACTTAATCATTTTTAAATGTTCACATGTATCAAAAAATTACAAGGTACCCCATTAAAATATATAGTTTTTGTTTTTATGAATCAGTTAAAAATAATTTTTTTAAAAAGTTAAAAAAAAAGAAGCTTTCATGTGGTGCACACCTGTAATCCCAGTGCCTGGGAGGCTAAGGCAAGAAGATTGCTGTGAGCTAGAGGCCAGCTTGGGCTACATAGTAAGTTAGGGGTAGCCTGGACATAGTAAGTTAAGGGTAGCCTCAAATCCAAAAAAAGAAGAGGAGGAGGAGGAAGAAGAAAAAGAGGAGAAGAAAGAAGTGGAGGAGAAACCATGTACTTGTTAAGCTGCTGAGTACACTGGCTATTAGAGAAATGTAAATTAAAACAATGCTAAGATTCCAGAAAGAATGACTTTTATCAAGAAGTCAAAAAATAGCAAGCTGGCATAGCTATGATGAAAAAGGAACCCTCCTACCTTATTGGTGGCAATATAAACTAGCACAACCATTATGGAAATCCATATGGAGATTTCTCAAAGAACTAAAGTTAGGAATTCCATGTGACCCAGCTATTCCCCTTCTAGGTATCTTCCCCAAAGATCTAAAGGCATCATACTACAGCAATGCATGCATACCCATGTTAGAGTAGCACAATTCATAATAGCTAAATCCTGGAAGCAGCCTATATACCCAACAACAGACAAATGGATAATGAAAATGTGGTATCTATGTATAATGGAATACTACTTGACTGCAAAGAAGGACAAATTTGAGATATTTGTAGGAAAATAGATGCACCTGAAAAATAGAGCGCTGAGTGAAATAAATCAGACACACAAGCTTACATACTGTGTAGTATCTCTCATTAGAGTAAGGCAGTGTACAAACCAAGAGCACAATAAAGGATGGATAGAAGGAAACAAGGGGACAGCTCCCTTGTAAATGGGAAGGGGTCCAGGAGATTGGGGATAAGGGGAAAGGCAAAGTGGAAACAAGAAGAATTAAGATATGCCATGTACATTGTATGTCATGAACATGAGCTATTAATAACATTAATAATGTCAATAAAACGAAAACAGAGAAAGGGGACTTAGAGGAGCAGAAAGGGAGGTGGGTGAGAAAGAAAAGGGGATTTAAAAAATGAAACAAACTGTATTGTTGTATTACAAAAATGCACCTACTCTCCAAGATGAATGTAAACTTCATGTACTGCAATGTAGTAATAAAATTAAAAACAAAAAAGTGTCCATGTATTATTAGAAGAAGAAATCTACAATTACCTGAAAATGCTCTTACTATACTCATTTTTCCATCCCCATATTTGTGTAGCATGAATTTTCTTCAGATATTTCAACCAAATGTAACACAGCAACAGACTGAATACAGAAGCAGATAACAGATTCCAGGTATCTTCAAAGCAGACACTAAATGCAGTAGCAAAAATGTGAAGACTCAGCATTAGTTCAGAGATATTTAACCCTCCTCAAAAAACCTGATTATTTCTTTTTCTTCATTGCATAATTACAGTGAGAAAAAGTCATGCATGGCTTTTTAGGATGCTGCAAGAAGGGTGAAAACAATACTACTACTCAAGGTGTTGTTATGGTTTATACACTGTGTCAACTTGAGAAGTGTAGCAGCTTAATTAAGTAAGGCAGCAGCTCTACATCCTGGGGTGTAGAGCATAAGCAGTTACCCAGTCATTGTGTCAATTTGAGGTCAAAAGTTTAGCTGAGAGACTCAGCAGGGAGCCAGGGGTCTTACTTGGTAAACATCCTCCTCCTGTGCAAAAGAAGGCAAGGATGTTTGTGAATGCTACACCCACCCTGGGTGGGGGGGGGTTCTGTGTACTATATAAGGGAGGAGAAGAAGCTTGTTCTTGCCCCCTTTTACTCTGGCTGTCTTTGCCTGGCTGCTGCCTTGAAGTGTTGCCCCTGTGCCATGCCACCCTGCCTTGGAGCCAGCTGATTGTGGACTGAAACCTCCAAAAACTATAAGCTAAATAAACCTTTCCTTCCCTAATTTTGGGTGTCAGGTGTTTTGTCTCAGCAATGAGTAAAAAGTAACCAAGACAGAATTTGGCACCAGGAGTGGGGTCGTTGCTGTGACTAACCTGACCATGTGGTTCAAGAACCTTTGGGAATGGCTTATGGGAAGAGTTTGGAAAGGTTCAGAGATGTCACCTGAGTGCATAGAGCTGGAACAGCTTAGGCTGTTCTGTAGGGGAGATTCTGGTCAGAACTCATGAGACCAGAAGGTTGGTAAAAAGCCTGCCAGTAAAGACCAGGCTCGGGAGGTTTCTGCTAGGAAAAAGGACTGCATTGGATGTTGGACCCCACATGATGTGTGTTATGGCTTGGCAGAAAGCTTGTCTGCATTCTGTCCATGCTCAGAGACTTTGCCTGAGACTGAGATTAAGAGTGATGGACTGATAAATCTGACAGAGGAAATCTCAAGGTAGGGGAATGTTGAAATGGTGGCATGGCTATTGTTGGGGGCTTTTAGCTAGATTTATGTTGGAAATCAAAAGCAAAGAGCCCAGCAGGATAATTTAAAACGTGAGTTTGGCCAGAAAGGAAGCTCCGGTAAAGCTGTGGACTGTAGAGAGTTTGGCCAGAAAGGAAGCTCCAGTAAAGCTGTGGACTGTAGAGAAAGGGCTAAGATCTCCATTGCTGAGAAGGAACAGAATAAAAAAGATGGCCTGTGGGCATCACAGGAAGAGCCAGCTGGTCCCCACGGTTTGCAGCCTCAAAACTGCAAAAGTGAAAGACTTTGCTTGGAGGAGAAAGCCTCAGAACATCATGTTCCAGAATGGCGGCAGTGGCCACACCAGGCTCCAGAATGGAGACAACATAGAGAATCTGTTCCTCAGAATCAGGTACAGAGTGCCCAGTGATCCAGGCACTTGACCCCTACAGCCAAGAGAGAGGAGAGCCTGGCTACTGCTCCAGCTGGCAGCAGACCTTGGCATTATCCACGTCGTGCAAAGGTTCTGAGATTAAAAAGGCTTCCACCTCGATTTCAGAAAGCCTGGGAGGCCAGGCAGTGTGCCCCTGAGAAGGCAGGGTGTGAAGCTATGAGTGTGAAGTCAAAAGTGCAGTGGAGACCTCAGAAGTTTGGAAAAGCCAGGAACATGGATCATCTAAGGAAACCTGCAATGAGGGAGCAAAGCCAACCCAAGAGAAAAGCTGTGGGAGTTAAAACCCCTGGAAATGTCACAGGGTTGGAATCACTCAAGCCTTTTGGAGCTTATAACAAGATTGCTTCAGATGCTGAGCATAGAACTCCAGGACTTAATGTTTGCCCTGCTGGATTTTGTCCTTGCTTTGGTTCCAATACTTTGTATTCCCCTGTTTGTACCTTTTGGTATGGTAATATTTGTGTGTTGGATGTGTTTAACCTTGTTTTCATTTGTACAGGAGGTTACAGTTAAAAGAGTTTGCCATAGATCTTGGAGGAGATTTGGGATTTGGACTTTTCAGCAATGCTGAAATTGTTAGGAATTTGGCAACTCTTGCAGATGGACTGAATGCTTTTTGCATAAAGGGATGTGCATGAGTCTTTGGGGGTCCAAGGGCAAAATGTTGTTTTGAATGTAATATAATGTTGATAGACTTAATGCTGGTTCTTAAGGATTGTTAAGTTGCAAAATGTTAAGAATAGGCATGTCTTTGTATCTGCAGACTGATTTAAAGAAATGTGTCTGGTTGCCAAGTTGACAGGGGGTGGATTGTTATGGTTTATACATTGTGTCAACTTGAGAAGTCTAGCAGCTTAATTAAGTAAGGCAGCAGCTCTACATCCTGGGGTGTAGAGCATAAGCAATTACTTGGCCATTGTGTCAATTTGAGAAGGTCAAAAGTTTAACTGAGAGACTCAGCAGGGAGCCAGGGGTCTTACTTACCTCCTCCTGTGCAAAGGAAGGCAAGGATGTTTGTGAAGCTTCACCCACCCTGGGGGAGGGGGTGTCCTGTGTACTATATAAGGGAGGAGAAGAAGCTTGTTCTTGCCCCCTTTTACTCTGGCTGCCTTTGCCTGGTTGCTGCCTTGAAGTGTTGTTCCTGTGCCGTGCCACCTTGCCTTGGAGCCAGCTGATTGTGGACTGAAACCTCTAAAAACTGTAAGCTAAATAAACCTCTCCTTCCCTAATTTTGGGTGTCAGGTGTTTTGTCTCAGCAATGAGTAAAAAGTAACCAAGACAGGTGGGAAGGTCACTTCTGAAGGGGTTGCAGAGGCCAATTTCCCTGGCATTAGAAATGTCTATTCTATGAGGGGTGGGGAGACCTTGGCCACTGGAAAAGAAGACTCATCTGAATTTATGAGCTCAATGTCCCCAGCTTCAGCTTGGTATTTCCAAACATCCCCATCTCACTTTGTAGCATCCATTAGTATCTTCACTTTACCAGAATACAACAGCAAGGATGAGAGTTCAACTTACGTTGTAATCCAGCAAACTGCAAAGATGAGGTTCTATGTTTAATTCTCAGCAATTTCAGTCCTGTGTCCACAGTAGTCAGTGCTTTCCCTCAGAGCACATATATACTTTCTTAGGTCATTTATGGGTTTCTTGAGCTGGGAATTCAAACCACTGAGCTCATTCTTTCCCTTTATCATTTTGTCAAGTAATATTATGAGCAACCAACCCATGTCATTATTTTCTTCTTGTTTTCCAAAAATGTCCTAAATCTAGTACATACAGAGTTACTTAGTGCCTTGCTTCTATAAAGTGGTTGATCAACAGTATGCTGTGCAGATACTTTGTGTATCTACTGCAAACAGCTCATGCCATGGACTATCAGTGCTCCCTTTCTCACTGGAAATAACCTAATTGCATTAGTCATTCTGAATCTTTTCCCACAGAATCACTCTTGACACCAAAATCTATGTTAGTAATGTTTCTCCAAAGAAATGGATCTGAAAGGATAGATAAAGCTATATATTAAATTTATTATTGGAATGAGCTCATGTTACTTGCAATCTGCAAACTAGAGAACCACAAAAGCCAGTGGTATAATTCTCAATCCAAGTCTGAAGGCCTGAGTACCAGTAGAACAGATGTCTAAGGTAGGAGATGGATGTCCCACCTCAGACACACAGAGTATAATTTCTCTTCCTCCAACTATTCTGTTCAGAACCTCAACAGATTGGAGATACCCATCTGTACTGATGAGCTCAATCTTTATTCAGTCTTCTACTGATTCAAATACTAATCTCTTCCAGAAATAACTTTGGTTGCTAATCTCTTCCAGAAATAACTTCATACCAAGAAATAATGTTCACCCAGTTTATCTTGGCATCCCTTAGTCAAGTTGACACATAAAATTCAATATCACAAAGGGGCATAATACAATAGTAAAGACTTCAATATAATACTAAAGAACACAAGATTCAGGTTTGACATAGGTTTAAGTTTCACCTCTATAGTTAGTTGTATGACTGTCAGGAATTACTAACTCCAAACCTCAACTTCCTCGTAAGAAAAATGGACCTTATATTACCTACTTCGATGGGTTGTTAATAGGTACCTGAGGCAGAGGCCCCAGAGCTCAGCTTCATCTTCTCAGGTGGTCTAACAAGACTAAAGGACCTCAGGGCACTCTGCCTCCTCTCTCTGTCTGTCATCTCTACCTGTCATCTCCATGGAGGAGCCCTGAGTAATCATGATTATGGAAGAAACAAGGCTATTGCTGGGCATTGGCACAGGCCTCTTTGTCCTTCTCCAATTCTGGCCTTCCTTCCAGGCATCAAACCTCAATAAAAACAGTCACCAGAAAAATATCTTGTTTACATTGTAACTGGGATAATGCTCTCTTCATCCATTCATTTTAGTTATGCCTAAAAACCCAGCTCCCATCCTGGAGGGATTTTATCCTGTCTAAATACTGTAATAGGTATGTCCAAGTTGCCAATTAATCAAAATGATGTGGAGACTGGTTTTTACAAATACATTGTGTATTGTTGTTCATGTACAAAAACTTCGACAGTTTTTCATTCGTCAAAATAATATATTAATCTGGTTCTCATACATCATCAAAAACTTAGAGATAATTATAACTAAAGCTACAAAAACTTATGACAAAATGTCAGATTCCATCAGTAAAGAGGTCAAAGGTTACAACTGTATCCCTTAAAAACAGTTTCTAAACTTACCTGTTAGCTCTAATGCTCATGCTTTGATTATATGTGCTCTAATTTCTGAAAAAAAATTGTTCTTGCCTGGAGGATGCCAAACCCCAAGTAATCATACAGCTAAAACCAACAAATATGCTAGATTCCTTTTAAATTCCTTTTACCAGGATCCACCAGATCTTGTCCAGATAGAGGGTTATATAACATACATCAAGGCCTTACCTAACTATACTCAGTGGGCCTTAAACGACACCTCAGCTGATCTCTCTCTCCTAAATAAAAAATTAAAGAGACAAATCATCTTCCAAAATCGGATGACATTAGACATTCTAACAGCAGCATTGGAGATACTTGTACAATTGTAAAGATGGAATGCTGTGTGTATATTCCTGATTCTGCTGCTAATATCTCAATAACTATTCAAGATATTAGATGATAAATTAATGAAATGTCAGACTCTGAGCCAGGCATGGTGGCTCATGCCTTTATTCCCAGCACTCAGGAGGCTGAGGTAGGCAGAGCATTGTGAGTTGAAGGCCGGCTTGGGCTACAACGTGAGCGCAAGGTTGGCCTGAGCTACATAGTGTGACCCTGTCTCAAAAAACCAGGGTGGGGAGTTTGGCTCAGTGGCTTAAGCACCTGCGTGGCAGGTGCAAGGTTGTGAGTTCGATTCCCTGTGCCAAAAAAAAAAAAAAAAAAAAGAAATGTCCGACTCTAACTAAGGACCTTATCCTTATCTTCTTTATGGAAAGCCATTACTGGTTCCTCTTGGTGAAAATGTTTGCTGACTGTATTCGTAATTATCCTATTGATTCTATCATTTGACCCATGCATACTTAATTGTTTCTTTGGCTTTGTCTCCTCCAGACTAAAAGCAATAAGCCTACCCAAGATGAAAATGCCTGCTGTCTATCATGGGCCTTTAGATAGACCCTCTATAGAGTAACTCTGACTGCCAATCAACAACTATGAACCCTTCAGCCTAAAGAAGCCAGATCAGATTGGTCCTCACCCATTACTCCCCCACAACAGTACTTCTTCAGAGGGGGGAATGGTAGAGACAGCTAAGTTAGATAAAATATTATAGACAGTCAGATAGGGATAGGCTCTCAAAGGAGCCAGTGCTACAGATGAGATATCTTGCAACTGTTGGAGACAGGCACCTCCACTGTGGGCCAGACCTCAAGACAAAAGACAAAACAAATGCACCCACATACTTCCTAAGGATAAACATCAGTGACTGTATTCTAAATAAGTACCACCTTGAGAAAGCCAGGAAGAACCACTAACCCAACCCCCTACAGGAAAAGCCCCTGTTCTGTATTCATGCCCACTTACTACATGACTTGCTGCCCCATTTGCATCCCCATTTTGCTTGCTATGTGATTTCTGCCCCAATTTAATCAATTTTACCTGAGCAATTATACTCATAATCTTATTGGTTGACCATAGTTTTGACCCACCTCATGCCCACCTTGTGATTCTCATTTTTCCCCATCTTTGACCTACCTCCAATTGAGGATTTGCTCTATAAAAACCCCTAGAGAAGGCAGGGTCTTCAGCAATCCCCTTGGGACCACTTCTCTCTCTCTCTCTCTCTCTCTCTCTCTCTCTCTCTCTCTTTCTCTCTCTCTCTCTTTCTCTCTCTCTCTCTTTCTCTCTCTCTCTCTCTCTCTCTGACAGGAGCTTTCTTTCCCCCAATAAATATATTATACTCTTAAAAAAATAATAATAATAGGCATAAAGTCCCTAACTGTGATGGTTCACATAGGAAAATTACACAAAGCTAACCTCCAGATCACCCCAGGGTGTGGAAAGTGACTAAGAGGAAGTACAGTGAGGTCTGTTTGCCCCTGAAAGAACTTATGTACATTAAACAATGTATTTGCTAAACCAAGTTCTTTGTGCCAGGAGCCAAGTTTCAAGAAAAATTACCTAGATTTAGCCAAGAGTAACAGGTGACTGTGCTAATCAGGATGTGGTTTTGGCTTTAAATTCTGCCTGCTGTAAGGGGTAGTGGCTGTTGTTCTGCCATCTCCCTGCCCAGAGTACACAGGCCAGCTGCCAGCCAGCTAATAAAGGCTCTTTTAAATTCCCAATTGGCTGCTTGGTCTCCTATGCTAGTTTTGAACCCATAACATTAACATCTAGTAAGAGATTAGAAAATGAAAGCTGTTATTGCTAGACCTTTAAAACACAGTATGAGAATATAATAACTATATAGTGCAATAGTATAAAGTTCATTTTAGTGCAATAGTATAAAGTTTGTGCAATAGTATAAAGTTTATTCTAAGAGAAAGTTTCAATGAAAGAGATTTATCAATAATGTCAAAGTCCACAGAGAGAAAAAAACGGGTAAGTCCTGGGTGAACTCTGTACAGGTTAATTTGAGAAATATGGTGGTGACAAATGCCAGCCTGTAGTGGACTAAAAGTGAGTGGTAATAAGGAAATAAAGGCTGTGCAGGAAATAAAGGCTGAGCAGGTAATAAGGAAATAAAGGCTTGCCTTTCCCAGAAGCTCATACAGCTCTGAGCGCTGTGAAATATGCTTAGCAACAGCCTTGACCATGGGACTTAAACTGAACAATTATGCAGAAGTTCCCTTGCAAACACAATCACCGAGGAAACCGAGTAGGTCCAAGCGATGTGCCTTCCTCACTGTAGTTACCATGTTCTCTTTTACATTACCTGTATGTGTAAGCCAATAGTTTGCCCTACTCTCCTTGAGAGAATTCAGATCCCAGCAGTGTCTATTAAAATGCCTTCCTGAGGAAGGCCAAAGTCAAAAGTGAATTGAATAAGTAATTCCTATAATGTAAACATTTACAGTGATCCAGATAAGTGACTAGAACAGAGCTACCAGATGGGTGTGATACTAGAAAATTTCATCAGCTGCCCTTGAACCACCTTTAATTTGATCTCCTGGTCTCCATGACAAGTTCCCCTGGTGGACCTGTAATCTCTTAATAGCAAGGACACTGTTTCCCTGGGTGTATCTATGCAACAAATTTTCTTTCTATTATTGAAACCCAACTATTCTTTGCCTTTCTGACCTACGAATGGCCTTAGTAACATGCTGCATTTATCATTTTTGATTAGGTTGGAATCTAGATGGCCTTTACATGACATACAATAAACATTACTAGTTTTGATAATTCTAAATCTGAAATTTCCCTTATTTTGGTATACTGAATACTGAGTTTATTTTTCTGGTCTCTAGGAGAAAAGATTTAATAAATAATTCAAACTCTGACCATGATCACAATGGTATTTTTTTAAATTTGTTAAAAGAATAGAAATTTTTCAAATTTTCAATCTCTTTTCACCTAAAAAATTAGCAAAATGGTTGGCTTTCAAACAGATAATTAGAATCATCTGAGATTTTTTAAATGCAAATCTCTACATTCTGCTCCCAATCTACGAAATTAGAATCAGTATTTAAATTTACAAATGTAAAATCTCCCTAATAAATCTTGTTATGGCTTGGGCCTAGGTGTCCCCCCAAAGCCTCATGCAGTCATAGTGGGGCTTTTTCAGAGGTGACTGAATCTAGAGTGTATAACTGATTCATGGTGCAATACTAGGATTAAGGGTTCTAGGGTTAAAAGTGGGTGATTCCTAAATCAGTGCACTGATTGATTTGGTGCTGCCCTAATCCTGGTAGCTTGGATACAATAAAGCACAGAAAGAGGCTTGTCTTTTCCCTTGTTCCTTTACTACCTTCTGCATGCCATGAACTGTTTCTCCTCTGAGATGCCTGTCCTGCCATACCACCCCACCTTGGAACCAGTTGATTATAGACTAAAACCTCTACAAACTGAGTATACCTTGCCCTATTTAACTATGTGTGTAAGGTATTTTGTCTCAGTAATAAGAGAAAACTAACTTCAACAAATCTTATGATTAACCAAGATTGAAAACAATAGAATTTTTTTTTTGAGATGGGGTCTCATTATGTAGCCTAGATTGATCTCAAAATTTTCATTGTCCTACTCCAGGGTCCCCAGTAATTGGGATTACAGGTCATCCTACCCATTTATTTTGAATGGTTCTATATTAGCCACTTTAACCTAAGTTATGCTCTGGTAACAAACTGCTTAACAATCTCAGTAAAGTACCCAAAAAACCTACTTCTTTTTTCTTAATACATGTTTGTTATGGATCAACTCAGGCTCTGTTCCATGTCTACCATCTTTGCTACAGAGCCCCTTCTGACAGAGTAGCTACATCAAAGATTTTGCCTGGCTTATGGCAGAGGGAAAAATGGTATGAAAAACTAAGAGCTGACATGTAGGTACCTCTGAGTTCAACAGAGTTGAACAAGGATGTGCAATATTCCTTCTGGGACAGAAAAGGAAGAATTATCAACAATAACTCAACCTACCATTGGCCACCCCCAACTCTAATGATTACATCATAAAATTAATGACTCCCATGTTGATATTAAAAATGATATTGATTACATGAATTATCATTTTTAAAATTATCTTTATTGAAGTTTAACTGCTACAGAAAAGTTGCACATATTTAATGAATGTAATTTGATGAGTTTGGACATACATATACACTGTGAGACCATTACAACTGAGGAAATAAACATATCCATAAACACCAAGTTTCCTTTTGCTCCTACAAATTCTGGGTATTTGTTTTGCTTTGTGGCAAGAATACTTAACATGAGATCTACTTCTTAATTTTTTTGAGTGCACAATACAGTTTTGATAACTATAGGCACTATGTTATATGACAGATCTCTACAACATATTCACCTTGCAAAACTAGAATTTTACTGATTCCTATAACAATCTGTTAGCCCAGAGCCTGATTTTGGACAGCCCTGAAAGCAGACTCTAAGATAACAACTTAGAGGCAGATAGATAACCTGGAATGAAAACTCAGGAAAACTAATAAACAAGTTTTAAAAAAAGTGACACAGGGAATGGAGAAGGAGACAATGAAGAGAAAAGGGGCTCAGTCTTGCAGATCTTCCTCTGAGAGACCCTGTGAAACAAACCCAGGACCCACCCCCCACCACACAGGGAGGAGGGCTTTTGTCCACCACTGTCTTCCTCATTGATGGAGGGTTCTCTCCCAAGGGCTTAGCATTCTCAAACTTTCTAGTTTATTATTTATAGTTGCACAAGCTCCAGTAACACTGGAGAAAGAGGCAGAGAAAGGTGAGAACTTGCCAGTGGGTCAGGGCCTTTGAAAGCCAAGAGGAGGAAAGTCATGGAGGAGAGTCAGACACATCTGCCAGACTTGGTTACAGATTCCCTTCATTTGTTGTATTTGTGTATCAGTCTTTTCATTTCTTCAAGTCAGTCTGATCTGTTTCACCATTAGCCCAAATTAATTGCATTCTTTCTTCATTCACTGTTAGCACTTAATAATACCTTACACTTCACCTCAACTATCAATTTAAATTAAATGTAAGTGGCTACCTGAAAAATATGTTGAAAAAGATCAAAGACTAGATTTGATGGACAGTGACCAATTATATACATGCAAAGGGCATTATTAGATTTGCCATATATCTATTTTCCTTTACCTTAGTACAGTAATGAACAAAAAAGTGATACTAAATAACGTCGTTGATTGACTCAAAGCCTTGTAACATTTATCTAGATTGCTCAGAAAGGGGAAAGGGCTGAGTAATACTAATAAATTCATTCTACCATGTTAAGTAATATAAAGGAGAAGTATGAAGTAAGCAAGCATGTGACTCATGGGTGCTGGAAAAAAATCTTAATATCAAGAAAAGATGCTTCCATGTCCTTTAAGGGCGACGTTAAGACCATATCAAGTCTCTGTAGGAAGTAGGTACAAATAGGATAACGGGGAAATGATCCTATTTTAGAAAACAAAAATCTAAGAAGAAATGGGAGGGAAAAAAAAAAACCCAAGGTTAATTCTGTCTTACTCTTTGCAATTCTGAAATTGTTTCTTTGGACTTCACTGTTCTTGTTTCTGTGAACCATAAGGAAACCTTCAGGAAAATGGACGCTCACCTCCAGACTGGCCTCTTCCTCCAGCAGCCACTAAAAACAGAGCTTACAGAACCGTAAGCACATGCCGGCATGGCCTTGCTTTTGGAGTCAATAGAAAGTGACTTTTGCAGCTTCCCCAGCTTACATTTCTTATTTTCAGTTTGGGTTTCAACTTTATTAACCAAATTTTGACCCGAGCTGGTGTATAGATTTTGAGTCCAGCTTTCACTGGTGTAGGCGAGTTAACTCTGCGTCCTCTGGTCTGACCTTCCTGGGCCCGCTTTCTATTTATAGCTCCACCTGATAGCAGTCTTTCTTCTTCCTGTCCAAGGTTTTGCTACACAGACCTTGTGCACACCTGACATTTCCTGACCCTTAGTCGGGCTTATCACAAAAATTAGACCAAATAAGCCAACCCCTCAGGGAAAAACAAATAGAAGTATCTTGCCCTTTTCACTAAAAAAGGCATCTTTTACCACTCTGGTCAAAATTCAGCAGCAGAGTGTAACAAAAACATTTTTCTTTTTTCCACAGGAAAGGAAAATCTTAAAAATGTGTAGCCCCTAAGTGTTCTCCTAGATAAGCTTTATGATACCGCCACCACGTAGCCAAAAGCAACTTCTTAAAGACTTAGACTAGTTGATAGAATGCGATTAGAGAATTATTTCCGCTCTCACCAGTGACATTAGATTATGTAAACTTCCTCGGAGTCCCCGTGGGAGGCTCTCACGCGAACGTGAAAGTCACGCCTACGAGACAGCGGCGGAGGGCCTGAGCGCCAGAGTCCGACCGCCCTGACTGTGTAACCTTGACCATGTTGCTCTTCCTTTCAACATATTACTGTCTTCACAGGTTAAATCAGCATCATAGAGTGGTTGTGAAAATTACATATATGTAAATTAGACTATATAAGCAAAGTGTTTGGGGGTCTATTTGCCCCACCTAGAAGAGAAATGTTAAAGCAAATAGAAAGCTGAGGAAGAATATTAGCAATCAAAGGATTCAAGGTGCTTCTAAGTTTAGTTGTGATGATTTTAAAACACGGCCCCAAAATTCTTTGGTACTCCACCCATGAAGAGATGGAGCCTATGTCTTATCCCTTCTTGCATGAACTTGTAACTACTTTGAAATATACAGCAGGGCAGAAGTGACGCATTATGACGTCAGAAGCTGTGTCATAAAAGCCCCTACAGTTTCCACCTGTTCGCTCTGCATCGCTCCTTTGGATGGATGGCCACTCGCAGACGTTAGTCCTATGCTATGGAAACCCAGACCACATGGAGACCGTGCACGCCCCAGCCAAATGTCAGCTGAGTCCAAGTTTCTTACTTCCCAACCCACACAAGTGATTAAAAGAGTCTCCTCCTGATTCCAATCCTAGTTATCCTACCTGAAGCCCCACTTGCTGGGGAGCAGAGAAAAGCCACCCCACTGTGGCTTATTCGTATTTGTGCTCTTAGCACGGGTAAGCATAAAACGACTGCTACCTTTGCTGCGTTCAAGGTGATTTGCGATGCAGCAGTCTCTAGAGCAACAACACAAGAAAAGAATGGAAAGAATCCAAAAGAAACTAGGAGATGGGATTCATGCATACTGAATACTTTGAATTTAAGGACATCAAGACTCAAATGTTAACACCTTATAAAATATTCCCACCCAAATTTCAAAAGAATTTTCTCTGAAGTTACATAAATCATTACATAGGCTGCACTGGAGACTACATATTGAAAACTAATCTTTAAAATTATCTAAAATAAAGCTTTTAAATTTTTAAATTATCAATTTTCTTTTTAAGGAATAAATATAGGTAAATAAATTTCAACTATATATAGTACAAGATTAACATTTAAAGTAGGGTCTGCATCATTTAACACCCTGTGAGAAAGCAGACATCAAACTTCCAAGAATTAAGACTCACTTGGTCCAGGTGTAGTGGTGCACAGCTATATTCCTAGCACTTGGGAGGCTGAGGCAGGAAGATTGCCATGAGGTCCAGGCCAGCCTGGGCTACATAGTGAGTTGTATACTGGGACCCTGTCTCAAAAAAAAAAAAATCACATTGGCAGAGGATCATAAATTCATGCCAACTCTGTGCAACTTAGAAATTTAGACTGTCTCAAAATAAAAATAACAAAAAGGCTGGGGATATAGCTTAATGCAAGTCCCTGGATTCAATCCTCATTGCTGAAAAAAAAATCATTTTGGATGGTTGCTAAAAGGTCTGATTGATTTGCAAAGTCCTTCCTCAGAGATTCTGATTCAGTAGATGTGCATCTGATTCAGTAGATGCACAAATACATCAGAAGATTCCGATACCAGTGAGAGAGAGAGAGAGAGAGAGAGAGAGAGAGAGAACTAGATATATTCCTGAAGGTAGGACAGAAAGTACAGAAAAGAAGTGTGCACCATTGCTTCTGGCCCCTAATGACTCAATTTGATTTAATAGAAGAGACAATTCTGTGAAACAATATAAAGACAGCTTTTTTTTCCTGTTGTGTTTCAGGTTCTAACCCATCAGAACTGGTATTTTTCTTCTTTAATTTGAATTGTCAGCTAAAATAAAAAATAAAAAATAAAATAAAACTAGACCCAAGAGTCTGAGGTTTTCTAACCAGCAGGAGAACTTAAGCAATTTACTTAGTGGTGGATCTGATTATCATAGTTCATTTACAATTTATATGAGCAATATATTCTATAGATGAAGTGAAGAATTTAATGTCTGAAAGTTTAATGTTAACTTTGCAGAAAGATTAAAGAGAAATTCTGTGTCTCACATTGGATGACTTAGCCCAGGAAACTTCTCAGTAAAATTACAAAGAAGAAAATATGGGATGAAATTTTAATAAACCTGTGTGGTTTCTCCTCTTTCCTTCTGTTCTTGGATTCATAAAAGTACAAATTTTATCCAAACTTCTTATCATATGCAGAGAAAGATATTTTAGGTTATACATGGCTCTCTCACTCTCTCTCTCTCTCTCTCTCTCTCTCTCTCTCTCTCTCTGCCTCTCTCCTATATGCCAGTAATGTAAAACACACTAAATTAAAAATACATAATCTCGACAGAACCAGGGTCGGGTCCGCGTCCCGCGCGGTGCCCAGCACAGCTCCCTGGGACCGGGAGGCCTTGGCCCCCACCCAGTAAAGGAGTAGACTCCACCTGCACGCCCCGGGAGGCCGCCCTTCCTTGCTGTGCACGGGACACAGCCCACTGCGTCCCGCGATCCTGCACGCCGCGAACCTCAGGGAAACGCCGGCC